>JAXGGA010005347.1:0-79079 GCA_038373865.1 Uloborus plumipes | reverse complement strand
ATTTTTAATTTTTTTAATCTAAAGTAATAGAGTTACGAATACGAATGAAAGCTTACTTCCTTAACTTAGTTTTCAACGGCAGTCGTTGAAACTAACTATAACTGAAAACAAATATAACACTTCGAATTACTGGACAAAAGCAGCATTAAAAACAATAAAAACACTTAAAAATGATTACCACTGCATTCCTACACTTATAATAAATAAAATATAGTTTGTTTCTTCTGTAGAAATGGAAATTCGTACCTTATTAAACGTTATCCTTTTCTAGTGCAACTCGTACTAACTTGAATTTAACCGCCTGCGGGTGGTCACGTGACATTGATTTTGAAGTTCAGCGCTCAGGCCTAGTATTTAGAAGACTGTGGGTATGGAGTGTCATGCTTGCTGCACTTGTCGTGTCAATACTAGGACAGTCATTGCTGACTGTGGATGATGTTGGAGTTGCCATCCAATGATATCCCATACGTGACCAATTGGAGACAGATCTGGTGATCTTACAAGTCATCGTAACATGTCAACACTCTGTAGAGCACATTGCGTTGTAGCAGCGGGGAGAGGGCGAGCGTTATCCTGTTAGAAAACTCTCCCTTGAATGCTACTCATGAAGGGCTGTACTATAGGTTGAATTACCAGACTGACGACAAATTTGCAGTCCGTGTGTTTGGGATAACCACAAGAGTGCTCCTGCTGTCATAGAAAATTGCTCCCGAGATCATGACTCCAGGTGTAGGTCCCAGGTCCCGTGTATCTAGGCCGCAGACAGCTTGGATGCAAGCGGTTCCCTAGCCTCCTTCTGACCAACATACAGACATCACTGGCACCAAGGCAGAATCTGCTTTCATCAGAAATTACAATAGATCTCCACTCCTACCTCCTGTGAGCTCTGGCTTGACACCACTGCCGTCGCAAACGGCAATGGTTTGCAGTTAATGGAATACCATCTACAGGCTACCTGGGTCGGAGCTGTCCTTGAAGTAGGCGATTTTTTACCGTTCTGTGGGTCACGACGGTACCAACTGCAGCTCGAATGTCAACCGTAGATGCAGTACGATGCGCCACAGCCGTACGCAGAATTCGGCGATCTTCCTTCTCAGTCGTGCCACGTGGCCGTTCGGAACTCGATCCTCTTGAAGTAGTACCATCCCTTGACCATAACTTCCAATAATCAGGCACGGTGGAAACATTCCCACCAAGTCTTTCTGTAATATCGTGAAATGAAAATCCACCTTCTCATAGTCAAATTTTACAACCTCGTTTAAACTCGGTGAGCTGTTGATAATGGCTTCTTCGTCTTCTTGAATGCATTCCTGGCTAACATGAACGCAATGCGTCAAATTTCACGGAAAAATAATACTCACGAGCTTTACAACACGCTTTTAAAGCAAGCCTTATTTGCATGCTCTGAGTGATGCCAGCTGCGCCACACTTATGCGAGGAGCCCGGAATTTCAATCGATGTCATAGCTTAGAATATACAGAAATGCAAGGGATAGGATCTTTCTTGAGGTGTATACTTTGTGTCAATATTGAAAGATACGTAGTTTTGTTTTAAAAATGTCAGTCAGTTACTTATGGAATTGTCCTATTGGAAACAATGAGTTTCCTGGTTGCCGAGATTCTACAACAGTAAGAAAACATTAGTATTCGGCACTATGTGTGATCAAAGTTACATAGAAATTTTATTTGGCAATACCATTCGCAATTCAAATAAACTACAAGAGAAGCTGCAGTCTCTGGGCAGTGGCTGCTGAAAGAGCTAACATTAAGAACCACCTACTAACGTAGGACGTGACCTGTCCAATGACACAGCTTCCTTGAATTCGCAAAATATAATTGTTTTTATTTCTTTGGCTAATATACACTGCTCGACATTGAAAATGCAACACCAAGAAGGAGTGGTCAGAAATTCATGTAAATTTTGCCGTAGACGCACGTCACTGAGTTATGCAAATGATATGAAATGCGCAGCTCTCCGACGCACGTGAAGTAAGATATAAGAGAATGAAGTTGAAAAGTGGGCTATGTTTATGTTGGTTTTTCTGCCAGACTAATTATCGGAGAAATTTGGTTTTTGTCTCGAAGGATACGTGTGATAGGAGGAAATGCCACGCCGTCCTCAACGAAGACACTTCCAGCATATAGACGACTTTACAAGGAGTATGGTGATCGGACTGAGAAGGGGAGGTTGGTCCATACGTCAAATTGCAGCTGATACCCACATGGATGCAAGCACTGTGCATCGGCTGTGTCGGAGATGGTTGGAAAGAGGAAATGTAGCCACATTGAAGGGTGCAGGTGCAGCCAGAGTGACGTCAGACCGCTTGGATCGATGGTTTCACCGACAAGCTGTAACGGACCCGCAAGTCACTTGTACGTCGATTCTGCAGCACGTGTAAGGTACCCTGGATGTTCCTGTGTCGACCAGAACCATTTCCCGTCGACTGGTTGCACGTGGCCTGCAATCACGGCGCCCGCTAAGAAGACTGCCATTGACCTCACAGCACAGACTCCAACGTTTGGAATGGTGCCGGACCAGAGCGACGTGGATGGCAGAATGGCAAACCGTAGTGTTCTCAGATGAATCCCGCTTCTGTTTGTCCAGCGATAGTCATCGCATACGTGTGTGGCGCCGACGTGGAGAAAGATCGAATCCGGCAGTAACTGTGGAACGCCCCACAGCGCGACAACGTGGCATAATGGTTTGGGGCGCTATTGCATACAATTCCGTATCACCTCTAGTTCGTATTCGGGGCCACTATGACGGCCCAACGATATGTAGATAATGTACTGCGGCCGGTGGCAATCCCCTACCATCAGGGTCTGCCAAATGCAATTTTTCAACAGGATAACGCCCGGCCTCACAGTGCTCGAATCAGCCAACATGCTCTACGAGGTGTACGGATGCTTTCCTGGCCACCATACTCTCCTGACTTGTCCCCAATCGAACATGTGTGGGACGTGATTGGGAGCCGTTTGCAGAACCTGTCACTGCCTCCTTCAGAGGACGAACTGTGGCAAATTATTGAAAGGGAATGGAATGCCATCCCTCAGGACACCATCCGCTGGCTTATTGACTCCATGCCTAGAAGTGTTTCTTCGTGCATCGCTGTCCGCGGTGGTCCTACTTCTTACTGAGCCGACGCCGTCCTCGCTCTAAATTTTGCTTATTTATTTTGAAATAAATATCACTTATTGTTCCATGCTGTCTCTGTCTTCTTACCAAATTTCATCAATTTCTGACCACTCCTTCTTGGTGTTGCATTTTCAATGTCGAGCAGTGTATTAAATCACTGCAAGATGGCGTACATTATTTTGTCCAATTAATCAACTTTAAAATGAAACAAAAATGAAACTTTCATTAAAATGTAAAATAATCTGCTAAGTAAATTTAATAAACCATTAAAACTTTAAATAATGAGCTAACAAAATAAAATAATGTTGAAAGCTCCATTAAAAAAGAAGAAGTAATTGGCTAACTAAATAAAATAGCTTTGAAAGCTCCATTAAAATGTTGATAAAATCTACCAAATAAATATACTAGTTAGGGCAAACCTAAAATGGTAAAATTGTGAAAGCTACGCGTGGATCCTAATCATTGCATTGCTACTTTGCCAGTTCAAGTTTACTCGAATTGTTAGTCAATAAAAATCATGAAAATCTTTTTTAAAATGTAAAATTAAATCATGATCCGCAAATATAAAGGCGAAGTAAGCAATATTTTCCTATTTTCCTCAGTGTTAAAAGTAAACAAGTCACCAAGTGCCAATGCTCCCCTTCTCTATGCTCTGACCAGGCATAGTTACGGAAGAAAAATGATTTGTTTGGAGCCTAAAACCATAAAATCTATCTCAATAGCTCTCCAGCATGAATAGAGAAGCAAAATGCTTAGTTGTAGTTATGTTATGACCAAAGGAAATCTGGATATTATCTTTCAGGCAGTGCAATGAATCGTTTTGGCAATTGGTGTATATATATACCCCATACAATCCTCCTACTCATTAATAGTTATTGCTAAGAATAAAAAAAGTCGTCAAATTGAAAATCTTTGGATTTAGATGGTGAGAATTTCACAATACGAAGCATTACTCAAAAGTGTTGAAGAACATTGCTATGTATTTGAATTTAAAATGTGTAACGCATGAACCGTATGAGAAAAGAAATAGGCTATTTGAAGAGAAAAAAGGGTATGTTTCCTACTGAACAACTGGAAGTAATCCAAGATTCTTTTTCCTCTTTGACCCTTCGGACGGAACTTTTTTTTTCTGTTTTGAGGAACATTTGTCTGCGAGATGGGTAACGGTGGGTAACTTCGTATTTTTTACAGACTGAATCATCTGTATTTTAGTAATTTTTTGGGGAGTAAACTGAAAATAAATAAAATACAGAAAAGATTTTTTACCTATACAGTACGCGTCCGTTTATTGATTTTCTGCCCCTCTGTATTATCTGCCCGGTTAAAAATGGGAAATGTTGGAACCTGTCTTTTCTAAAACTCATCATTCAAGTTCAAAGTTCAATTAAGATGTTTTGTGCTCCGAATTTATTTGGATAGGGAGTAGTTTTTAAGAGTTATATTCTGTTCTGTTACTTTTACTCTAAAATCGCATGCAGTAATCAAGCAACAATTTTTTTGCAATTAGTTTTTACAGTAGAAAACATAAAAGGGGATCATGTTACATTTGTTCTTAAATTTCAAATTTTCATCTCTGAAGTGAAAATGTTTCTTATATATTTTTTTTATTAATAAATGTTTTTGCTTTAACACTTTTTTCAACTGTCTAACTTTACCGTCATTGCATGCAAAAAACAGTAAATAATTAAATTTACCGTTTCGCTAATCATCAAAATACATTTCCAATTTTATCTTCTACTTAGATGTTAATTTTGTGTTTTCAAATTCATTTCTTAATATAATCACCACTTTTCGGTAAGTAAAATTTTATTAAAATTGAGAGCTTTAGCCATAGTTGCCATATTGTTGTTGTTATGCGGTTGGCGAACTGGCTGATCACCGTATGTATCTAATATCTTAACCGGACAATAAATAAAAAATAAATACACATATCAATTATTTTATTTCTTATTGTGCGTTTTGGAGCTTTTATATTAAATTATTTATGCCATCATTAAAGCATAGTGTTATAAGTTCAACAAAAGAAGCTGTCATTATAGATTTAAAATTTATCTCCGAACAATATACGAAAAACTGAAGCAGAAAACGAAATCGCATTAAATAAAGAAAATTCCAAAAAACAAAGGGTCAAATTTTCAAACCTCTTCCATACCCAAGTTAAGGAAATCCTATTATACTCAAAACATTGAGAAATGTGATCTTTTCATAAATTTTGTTACTTTTCTTTCTTTGAAAATAAATAATCCGCTTCCACGTTTTCACATGCCTATAACTTTTTCTTTCTTCTTTAACTGAAAATACTATAACTTTCACTTTAGCCAATTATGGAAAATACCCACGATCTTTCTTCTAGACTGGAAATCTTATTAGAATGCCCTTCTGGCCGCCAGATTATGAATTCAAAGGAGGATACAATGCAATTCTCCCCCAGTTTTCTCTCCGTTTCAATTTTTTAATTGCGCTTTTAAGAAAAGTGCATCATATTTTAAGAGAAATGTTTCCCCAAAAGTAGTTCCATTTCAATTTTCCTGCGTAAACGTGATTGGGGTAGAAATTTAGAGCGAGGGTATAAATGGAAAGACTTTCAATTGTATGGAGTTTTTTTAAAGATTAAATTTAAATAATTTATTGCGTTATCAGAGTTGAAATTTCCTTTTATTTAATCTGTGTGACAATATCAGAGTTGTAAGGAAAGAAGTCCAATACAATGAAGGGTAAAACGACTAGTAAATAAATATACTCCAATAATTGACCAGGTCATTAGGGATGCACCGATTAATCGGCAGTACCGATTAATCGGCCATAATCGGCCACTTTGCCGATGATTAATAATCGGCAAAATCTGGCGAATAATTGGTGGATTTTATTTTTTTTTAAATATTACTTTGAAAGTACACATATACTTAGAAACTATGATGAATAATTTTATTATTAGTTATGATTATCCTAACACAGTTGATATGATATAGTTTTTAATAAATTTAATTTTCTTATTTTGAATACACATACACGATTTTGCGACGCTTTTCATGTGTCGATACTTTTCTCTTTAGCATAGTGCTTTTAGATAACCTCTAATTTTCTCAAAGAGTAAAAGTCCTGAATTGAACTCTTACTAATAATTGAAAAGTTCAATTAAAAGTACCCCTAAATTGCAGTGCTCACCACAGACTCTCCTCCCCACCCCCTTTTTATTAGTTCATCTCTAGTTAATATAATTTACAATATGTTAATGTAACATTATTGACAATAATTTGAAAATTGGTTCTATGAAATTTGATAAAATTTTGAAATCATTTTAGGAAAATTAGGAAAATGGGGAAAAAAAGAATCTCAGAAATAGATTAGGGGAGAGCGGGGCTAAAAGTTCCGTTTTTTGATCAAGCTCAAAATTCGTTTTGAAAACTTAGTTCTAGAATTAATATTTCGAGGTTAAAACTTAGTATTATATGTCCCTTTGATATACAGACTGTTTTTTGAGTTGTATTTTGTAAGGTTTTTTAATAATTAATTTTATAGCAAGTAAAGTCGAAAAGGAACAACTAACCCCGTCTTGGGGCAAGTTGTTCCGTGGGTGGGGCAAATTGTTCCGATATTAACAAGACGATGAATAACGATGCTGATTTCGAATTTAACCACGTTGCGAGATGAATAACTCATTAAAAATAGATTGTATTTAAAAAAAACAATGGTTGATATTAGTATGACTTTATGTACGGCTGGATGACTGTATGTACGTATGTATGCATATGCGTACGTAGGTATGTCGCGTAACTCAAAAACTGTATACCGTAGAAGATTCTAATTTGACATGTTGGCTTTGAGGTCTAGTTGGGTACCTCCCCCTGTGGTTGCATTCGAATGTTCCCAGGGGGGGGGGGCGCCTTACCCCTTCTTTGGGGTAAATCAATGTTAATTTTAATATAAGCAGAAGTGATATGAATTGGCGCATTCACTTGACGATATATCGCCAAGTTTTGGTCGCGAAGTGTTTGACGCCAACTTGGTAACAGATCGCCAAGTTGGCGACATTTTTTCCGAAGAAAATGATTTCTTGAATTTCGGTTCAATTTTTGCGCTATTGGCTATATTTTGCGAAAAATCCACTAAATGCTGTTAACATCGGTCATATTTAGAAAATTAGTTTACGCTCAAGAGAAAAAAATGGCAACCGATTTTTATTCAACTTTTTTTTTTTACCATTCATTTTTTCACGCTAATTAGAACAGATGATTTCTGGAAATCCAATTTGAAATAGATTTTCACTAACTTAAAAACGCCTGTATTTTTTTGTCGGGGGAAGCGGTTAGTAATTTCCAAAGCTGCGCGAGAAAGTTCTCTTTAGGACGTATTTTCTTCGATCTTTCTAATGAGACCTTTGCTTTGAGGCTTTTCCTGTTACGACAGAATTTAAAACTTTTTTTGGCGATTGACTTCTTTTTTACATTGGATGCCGACAAAATATCGACTTTTATCATGCAATCGGGACTTATAGACACGCGTTGCTTGACAAAAGTTTCATTCTCAAGGTAGACCGTGTAAAGCAACGTATCTAGTAAATAGTAAATTATAACACATTAATATGGTAAAGTACAGTTAATACAGTACAACATATTAAAATTACATTTAATAACTAACAGCTTCAAAAGCTAATAAGCTAAGATAATTGGTTCAGTCTTCAGTTATAACAGGGAGTTATCTAGAATTTCTAATACGACCCTCCGAAAATATGACTTTTATATCAAAGTATGAAATATATTTCGATATCTTACATAGTTCACTCTTCGAAAATTTTATATCTAATATATATCCATCGGATAGACTGAATATTTCTGGATTTATGTTTGGTGAAATCTCACTTTCGGTCTTCACAGTAACATATAATATTTATTTATATGTGTATTAAATTACTGCATCACTGGTTCAGATGAATAGAGCAAGACGTTCCTTCGGGCTAGTTGCTAATTTTTCTGGGGCAAGTTGTTTCGCGGAACAACTTGCCCCCAAAAAAGGGAACAACTAGCCCCAAAAGCACATGTCTTTAAAACATTAAATTATAGGTTAGATAACGAAACATAAATAGTTTCATCGTAGGATATAAGGGTGCACAATCTATCTTCATGTAAAAAACCCAAAAAGCTAAACATTAACTATTAAATTCCAGGTGGAAGTCCAAAAACACCAAAAAAAAAAAAAATACTTACTTTCGTAAATCAGTAGTGCACGTGCTCGGCTTTTGATACACCGGACGCCACTGGGCTGGCTAAAATGGCCGCCATTTGTGCGTTATAACATTCTATTTCACGACGTATTTACAAAATACATGTATATTTTTTCTTAGCTGAGCTTTTTCAAAGGGAATAACTTACCCGCGGAACTTTTAGCCCCGCTCTCCCTTACTTACTATTTCTAAACTAGGAATTGTAAAAGAAAGGAAAAACAGTGATGGTGAAATTGGTGGCATTAAAAACAATCATCCGTATCATTAATCGGCCGATTAATCAACAACCGGTAATCGGCCAATTTTCTTATCGGTTCATCCCTACAGGTCATTAATACTTTTTTTGAACTAGGCTTTAGCAAAACACAGAGCAAGCTACTGCTCTTAAGCCAATGCTAAGGCAAAACCACATGTAAATTACCGACAGCCCGGTCACGACATCCAGTGACTGCAGTTCCGTCTTTATTGTGGATTCATCAGTCTAATAGTCAATAACCAAACTGGAGACAGATGCCCTGTCATTGAAGCAGAGATGACGAGCAAACTGGTAGCTAAATTGAATTTAGCACACCAGCGGGAGTCCGTTCGTATGGCGCGGTTCAACTCGAAAATTGAAAATGCAATTGCCCGCCAACTCGGTTATTCTATTCCATCCAAGCAATGCAGTTTCCTAGGGGCGGCAACTTACTGCTTTATGTCTAGCTCTGCCTTAAAATTTACGTTTAATAATATACAGGGTGTCCAGTAATTATTGACGGGGTTTCCGTACCTCATAAGTTTCGAACAAAAAATAATATGCAAAAACTGATTACGTATTCGTAAATTACGTCTCAAAAAGTTTTATTTGTGACATAAAAAAATATTGAATTATTATTAATGATATTAAAAAAAATATTGAAATTATTGCCATTCGTAGCTCGTAACACATCGAGACGAAATTTGACTTCCCTCCAAATGTTCTCCAGTATTTGTGGGGCAACATTTTGGATCTCAGTGACAACTCTGCTTTTCAGTTCATCAAGGGAGGGGACCGCAATCTTAGCGCACGTGCGCAATCTTAACGCACGTGCGCAATCTTAACGCACGTGCAGTTTGAATAATTATAACGTCATAAATAAAAATGTCGACAGTGCAAGATAAAACAATTCGTGTATTGTGTTTTTTTTGAAATGGACTTCTTTATGTGGAGGTTTGCAAAAACATTGAAAACAAGGCTTCTGTTCCCTCCCTTAAAGAACTGAAAAGCAGAATTGGCACTGCGATCCAAAATGTTAGCCCACAAGTACTGGAGAACATTTGGAGGGAAGTCGAATTTCGTTTCGATGTGTTACGAGCCACGAAGGGTAATTTCAATATACTTTTTTATATCATTAATAATAATTCAATAAATTTTTTTATACCATAAATAAAACTTTTTGAGTTGTAATTTACGAATACGTTATTGGTTCTTGCTTATTATTTTTCATTCAAAAGTTATGAGGCACGGAAATCCCGTCAATAATTAATGGACACCCTGTATTATTATATAATAATATAATAATAATTAATAATAAAAATTAAAATTACTAAAGTGCGGTCTCTTGCTGATGTTCTAATTTCACGTTAGCTACCAGTTTTTTTGGCTCTCTCTACTTCTATAAGAGGATTTCTGCCTTCAGCTCGGTTTAATCGCCCCCCTGATTTTTCCAAGGGGGGGGGAGGGGGCAAAGGGTAAAAACACAGTACAATTTCACCAGAAAACAACAAAAACCACGCCCACTGATATGTAAATACATTGATTTCTCAAACACAGGGAGGGGAGCAATTGACCCCCCTGCTCCCTCTAAATGACGGGCATGGGTGTATGTCATGTTTCTGCCTTAGCCCAGGCATAGGGGCGGCAACTTACTGCTTTATCAAAAATTAAGGGTTCAAGCTTTGATAAAAAGTTAATTAGCAGCAGTTTTACTGCTTATTATTTTAGCTTTCATAATTCGTCCTCGAAAATTGATGACAGCTTCATTCAGAAAATGCAGTATTTCTAAGCCAGTATTTCTGCTTAGTTTGAGATTATTTTCTTCGGTTCGATAAGAAAGGGGAATGGGTTAAAATAGAAAACCAAAACATCATTAACATAATAACCGGCATATCTAAGATGAGTTTTTCCGATACAAATGAAATAATAACAATCCCCTCATATTGTTATATTTCGTATCAACATCACCCCTTTTTACTTCCTTTTACGTAGTAAAGGAAGTATTGTGATCGCGAAAAAAAATTCACTCCAATTTCGGTCTAAATTTTGATTTTGCTCACCCCCGAATGAATGCTTAGTAGTTTTATCGACCTGTTAGCACGCGCATACGTACCAACCAACATATAATCAGCCGAAAAATCCTTTTCGACCACCCCAAGTTATTTACGACGAGTTTTCTCGTGACGTCTGTACGTATGTATGTATGTATGTATGTATGTATGTACGTATGCATGTATGTATGTATGTATGCATGCATGTATGTATGTATGTATGTATGTATGTATGTATGTACGTACGTATGTATGTACGTACGTATGTATGTACGTACGTATGTATGTGTGTATGTATGTATGTGTGTATGTATGTATGTATGTGTGTATGTATGTGTGTATGTGTGTATGTATGTATGTGTGTATGTATGTGTGTATGTATGTGTGAAGGAATGTATGTGGTGTGCGTATGTATGTATGCACGTGTGTATGTAGATATATATATATATATATGTCGCATAACTGAAAAACTGTATACAGTAGAAGCTTCTAGTTTGGTATGTAGGCTTTGAGGGGGGTCTAGTCGTGCACCTCCTTTTGTTTGTTATAATCTGAAGAGACCTAACGCATGTGGAAATTTGCGGAAAGTCACGCGTTAAAAAATCAAATAGTACTTTCAATTTTCGAGTTGAACAGCACTATGCTTGCGGACTCTCGTTGGTGTGCTTAATTCATTTTATCTACCAGTACGTAGTAGCGCACATCTACCCAAAATTTCTTTGATGACATGTACCAAAATATTGCAGGTTTTGCGATAGTATGAATTCCCGAAAATGAAATTGTGCTTTAGGACCCTGCTCCACATTGACGTAAAGCAGAAAAATAAAGCAGAAACGTAAAATGGATTAAATAGTGTTCCTATGGAAAGTACCCGGATTTTCGGTTTCTGCCTTCGGTTTCGGTCGCGTTTTCCGCTGATGTGGAGTGGGCCCTAAGTGTTCATTTACCGCTCAGACTACTCTATGTTTATGTCAGAACTATAGTTATCCGTCGTATGAAATGAATATTTCAGGACGTCCGTAGACACTTCAATACCTGTACGCGTCGGGTTATATGAGTGTTTTCTCATCAAATACGCAACAAAAAGGCTAAAGTATTTTAACTATAAATTTTGATAATTATTTGTTTGAGTGTGATAAATAATAGATCTAGGTAACAGCACTAAACAACGTAGGTAAGGCATAAATTAGCAAATTCATTGTTGAAATGCGTTTCGGGGTTTCATCTTTTTTTTAAATGACTTGAATTAACTAATATTGTGTTATGTTTGGCGTTTCTCAACCTTTGAACAATCGCTTAGTTTATTATCGTAATTTTCATCGTTCCACTCCTCATAAAATAGCAGAATAAATAATAATGCTATGTAAGTATTTGGACACCAAAGCTACATTTTAACTAAGAACGTACCCGAAAACTGGAAAATTTGTTTTTGAAAATAAATAATGGATTTCAACAGTTTTCATTAAATAGTCGTATTATAGGTTGAATATTAGTTTGAATTCACCGATGTTCGTGCCCTCTGTTTAGGTCCTTTAGATTTAGCACGTCGCCTGAGGAGGCGCCACCTTAATGTCAGAGAAGCTCTTTGTTATAAATAACGAAGAGCTAAAGTAACATACAAATTCCAATTTGAACACTAGCCGAAAAAGAGCAACAAGTTTGTTATGCTAAACATGAAAACGCTCTGATTATCTTCAAAAATTGTTTTAATAATCACTAAAGTTATTAATTACGAGGGTTGGACCTTTAATAGTATCAACTACTTATTTACATCCAATACAAAAGTGATATGTGCCACCAAGTTTTATAGTACCGCAGTTTACTTACCAGCGTTGTGTACTAGACTGATATGGAAGTCTTAGGGTTCCTGTAGCGGTTTCTGTTCCGTCGATAGTTCGAATGGAGAGGTCTGCGCTTGAGTTCTGTAAATGAGGTTTCCTTGCATTAACATACTCTTCGCCAGGAAGAAAAGATCCAGTCAAACGCTACTTACCGCACTTCACGTCCTACAACAGCTAGCTAAAACACTCGCTAACTCACTAACTAAAGCAGTCGAAACTCGTTAATGCGAGCACGCTTCAAATGAATTATTGCTAAGAAGAGATACATTCTAGACCCCACCTTACGGTTTGTTGTGTATTGTTTTTCGAAACAGACGAACAATGGTTAAGGCGAACTGATTTCAAAGATCCCTTGGGGTTCGTTATGACGAAGTTCGACTGTAAAATATGTGCATTAATTAATCGGCATTCAAAGAAAGTATGTGGTGTCCACAAGATTTGCTTTTTCCTTTCGCACCATAAACACGTAATTATTTTTTTTCTCCTTAAAAAAAAAAAAAAAAAAAAAAAAAAAAAAATGCCATGATACAGTTTGATATTTTTTCCGGCGACTTCGGACGCATTTCGCATGCCTGATGTCTCTTCTGATTTTGTCTAAATAGAGGTGATGGTGATTAGAGAGATAAGAAATGCGAGATTTTGCTTTTTTTTGGTATTCGATAAGTTCCTTTATTTGACGTGTTCGTTTGAGCTGATGTCTTTTCTTCCTTAATTTATTCCCTCTCCTTATCAGCTTTAGAGAAATAAAATCAGATCTTACTAAGCATATATGCTACCATGGTGCATTTCCTTAATCAAGCTGTCACCTTTTTTTTGAAACAGAACCGTTCAATGGTGATAGGCGCGCCTTTCGAAATTGGATAGTAAAAACCATGATTTAGGAAAATATGCAGGGTTTCAATAATTCAAATTGACTCGTCAGACGTTTTATTTCTCTTTTTGCAAGACATCAACAAAGAAGATGGTAAATATATAACAACGGGAAAAAAGTACATTGGATATAATTCCGAAAAGGATTTTTTCAATTATCGCAAATTCGGCTGAGCCTAGCAATTAACTACAGTTTACTACTAAACTGCCTTTAGTAGTCCTTTCAATGATCAATATAGCACTTTTTTTTCTCGTTTTCAGCCTTCCTTTCTGAAGACAAAGATGATCTTATTAAAAATATAATACAGTCATTGGTGTTGATTTGTTGTAGTTTACTTATGGCTTTATTTAAAATTAATATAACTTATGGGAGCTCAAATTTAAGGGAATTCAAATCAAGAAAATATCTCTTAAAAAAAGTGTTCACCACATATATTGAGACAAAATCAAGTTTACACGAGTTTACCCACGTAAATGAATTTAGTGAGGGCTTTATCATTGCTTTATAATTTTTTTGAATCATTTTGTAGATAGCTTTCACACTTGACCTTGAAATTATATTTGAACACAGTAGCAATACGTAAAATATTAAAACACTTGTGAAAAAAAAAGAAATCCCAACTGAGATTATTTTTAATTACCTCACATTTATATTTCATTTATCTTCTACTGTTATTTTCAACATTGATTAAATTTGTATATATTCATTAAACTGAAAACCAAATTGATAGGTTTTCCAATATGAGAGCGTTCAATGCGTGAAAACAATACGTAAATCTGAGCTGCAACAAAATTGTGTGTACTACTTTTTGCTTAATTTATCATATCATACCAATACCTATGTTTCCGTGTCTGAAAGAATATGTCAGTCGTCATTTCAGACTCAGAATTTATTTGCTGCTAGATTTAATTTATTTTCTTGATAATAACTCACTGAAGGTAATTCAATAAGACTCAGAAACCAATCGTTTAAAATGATATTGTATTGCTCATTTTTACACTCTACAATACAACCAAATACTCTGTAATAATGAGAGAAATCACTTTTGTGGAAACATGCATCAAGACTTCTCGCACTCATTTGGGAGGAAGATCTTATTTACCGAGACTCCAATAACTGAATTATTTTTAATTTTCGATATTCATTGTAAGCTTATTTTGGTGGAGCAACTAACCGTATTCAGCGAAAGATATTGCATGCAAGCAAGCAAATAAGTTTACCTTTAAATTAATTCGATAAATTATTTCACGTTAACATTTTTCTCTGAACTATTTTAAATAGGCGAGGTAAATGTTAAATTTTTGAAAGATATTTCTCAGAAATATTTTCTCCGCTTGAATGTTTACTGCTAACAATAACTATAAGTACTTTCTCGGAAGTGACGTTTGAGGAAGTCCGTAGTTTTCATAATAATTAGTATAAGGATAAAATATTAAGTTGATTTTCATACTGCCTCATCATTTTCAGTCTTTTCATTCAGTCATTCCGAGATTAGAGAAACTGAAGAGCTGATTAGGATAAAATTGTATCTATTACACTACGTATTCTGAGTTTTATAATGCATTGTTTGTTGTTATTTGGTTTCAAAGAAACTCGTCCTATGGAATTGGTTTTGTAAACATACATTCTAAGGCTTGAGATTAAAAAAAATTGATAGTGGCCAGTGGCCAGTAGGCAGAAAAAAGTTAGTGGCCACTTTGGCGTTGTTGGTGGCCACTTTGAACCATGTTTCAAAACTGTAACTCTAATCCTTCATTGTGCATGTAGCAATATTGCATTATGTGATTGCATATATATCTTAACTAAATCAATATACAGGGTGTCCACTCCAATCGTGGACCAATAGCTAATTTCTAAACCGTTAGAGATAAGCATATAGTTTATTTAGGAAAAAATCTCCAAATTACGAAAGGAATTTTGGGTCCATTCAATGTTTTTCAAAAAATCAAATTTTGAAAGAGTTAGGAAATTTAAATTTTTATACAGCCCCCCAGTCCTATCAATCATATTTAGTAAAACATTCTTGACACTGTAACGTTTAAAACTAAAAAAAAATCACTCTTCTACCACAAAAATTGACCGAGTTATGACGTTTTGAAAAATTAAGATTTTGAAAGATTTCGTATACGGTCCCTTAAGTGATCTCTCGATGACGTCATGAAACAATGCAAAATCTTGATTTTTCAAAACGTCATAACTCGGTCAATTTTTGTGGTAGAAGAGTGATTTTTTTTTTAGTTTTAAACGTTACAGTGTCAAGAATATTTTACTAAATATGATTGATAGGACTGGGGGGCTGTATAAAAATTTAAATTTCGTAACTCTTTCAAAATTTGATTTTTTGAAAAACATTGAATAGACCCAAAATTCCTTTCATAATTTTGAGATTTTTTCCTAAATAAACTATATGCTTATCTTTAACGGTTTAGAAATTAGCTATTGGTCCACGATTGGAGTGGACACCCTGTATAAAAAAAGAAAAAGGTTAAAAAGAAACTCACAAACCTTTTCTGAAAAATAAAGTTATTCATTTTGAAATCCAAACAATAAGACATTATGCAAATAAAACAAAAACTAAACGCACATGCATGCTTGAGGCTTAATAAATGCTCAATTTACTGATTAATCATAAATTTTGTTTTCCTTAACCATTTTTCCAACGAAGTTTCATTGCATTTCCAAAACTGATATTATGCATTTAGATATTTTGTGATGAGTAGATTTTCTCTCCAGATTAACATTGGCCACTAGTGACACCGCTGATAGCTATTTTTTTTCATAATCGGTGCGATGCAGCGGCCTTTTGTATTTTTGTTCCGAAAAAAAAAAGTGGGTCACCAGTTTGGCGACCAGCATCACACTTTGTAGTCGCCAAAGTTTTTTAGTAACCACTGGCGAATGGCGACCGCTAGTCTTGATCTTAATACATTCTAAAACTGATGTATTTATTATTTTTTTAATAAACTTTTGAATGAAAAGTCATGATACCAGTTGACTTCAATGGGGTTCAGAAAAGTGGGAAATCAGATTCGAAGTGCATTGAGCTCAATTAGCACCTTCTAGACTGGTGAATTACTGGGTCACTATCAGTCTAAAAGGTAACGACTCAGGGGCTCCCCAATGGGAGGTCACTGTAACTTTTCAAAAATGTCAGAATTTGGAAAATTTTATCTGACAGTTCGGCAAATTCGGAGACATAATTGTGAATCACAGTTTTTAAATGCCCGAATGTCCCTTTTCATTAGATGTAGGGGAGACTGGGTACGGTTGTGACAATTTTCATTTGCTCCCCCATAGATCCCTTAGCAATGCCTGTGAGCTGGTTTAAAGTTGTTTTTATGTTAAAGTGTTTATTTGCATGCTTATAAACACTAAAATTTTCTCCCTAAGTACAATAGTTAACTCACGGGACCAAATTAAACAAAAAAGGAAAAAATGTCACAACCGACCCCACCCCAGGGGCGGTTGTGACAGTGCTTGGGGTTGGTTGTGACAAGTTCAAAAATACAGCAAAACAGTCTAGATCACTTTTAATTTGAAGTAATATTAAACGTAATTCGACATAACCTTCATCTGGGAAAGTTTAACATTTAACAATGTGTCTCGTTCAGTTGAAGTAGCCTTACACAAAGTCTTACAAAAATATCAGGTTTTTGGAATTTCGTAATGTCTGTTTTGGCAACATTATGCACATCCTGTGGGTCATAACCGTGTCTGTTCATAACAAATCTCAAGTATCAAAGAAAGATTCCGCATTTATTTGTTTTATTGAAGCTTGTTACTCTTGAAAGGCTAGATGCATGAGCTACACGAACAGACGAGAAACATTTCTATTCATAAATGAACGGAAGGATTTCTCAATAGCCATTTTACTCTCATATCTGCTTTCAGCTTATATGTAAGCTCAAAAGCACTTCATTATGAGCAATACAACCTATGCACAGTGCACACGTTGTTTTCATTGTGACGGCGCCGGCCGTCTCCATCGCGTTTACGAATGAATGTTTCGTAGCAAAGACTTACGATTAACGTTGCATTCCCAAAGCTGTCCGAAAAAAAAAAGTTTCACTTAATTATTAGCTTCTTTATATTTCATTAGGTCTCACTGCCCTATTTCTGTCTACCCCAAGCGTATTATGGGCATCAAATATGATAAAAACATGTTTTACTCGTGTCACAACCGTCCCCACGCAATTTGTCACAACCGACCCCAACCCACTACTTTTGAAAACAGCAATCGCCATGGCAATACAAAATAGCCTACATAAAAAGTAATCACTGCTATTTCACTATTAAGGTTCACTACTAACGGGGAGAAAACTTTCATTTCTCTATTTGTACCCATTTAACAGGAATTACTAAAAGACATCGAACAAAAAACTTACTTTTGACTGTTAAAAAGTAACCAACCCCTCTGCTAGCGTTAATGTCGCTCGATGGCTACCGCAATGCTTTGACACACATTTAGACAAACATGCTGATACTCTCTCTCTTTGCTTCAACCAGGTATTAATTATGGTTTAGCTAATGTGACGACTGTCATAACCGCCCCGCGTCACAACCGTCCCCAGTCTCCCCTACCTCGTATTTTATCATTTGGGCAAGTTTTCTGTTTGGTTCGGCGAATCAAAAATTTTCTCCTCCCAAAGTTTCAACTGGGGCGTCCCTGAATAACCTAATGGGAATTTCAAGACAGTGCCCAAATTCGGATTTTTTCTGTTGCTGTGGCCTGAGCAGAAAATGCGTATTTGGGGATGCAAAAGTCTTGTAATTTAGCTGTTTGTTCCTAGAGTTAGGCAGTTTGTAGCCACATTTATAGCTAGATATCTCTTCTTTTATTCACTTCTGAGCTAATATTTAGAAAAGTGCCAATTTGAGTCCCAAGTAAATTTCCACTAGTATTTCAATAACTAGTTAAAAAATAATTTTCCCCTGAAAGAAGACAAGGTTCTGCTTTCATTTCATCTAATAACATCAGAAAAAAATTTTTTTTTTCTTCAGAAAATATTGTTTTTATACATCAAAAATCAGATCGGTAACGTGTCCCCAGTAGCAAAGCTTAGCATGCAAACAGGTCATGCGCACTTTCTAACTTCCCAAAAAAAAAAAAAAAAACGCACTTGCACGAAAAACGATTCTATTTTTACCCCTTTGTTAATATTTTACTTCATTTTTGTT
Source organism: Uloborus plumipes (assembly GCA_038373865.1). Taxonomy (NCBI): domain Eukaryota; kingdom Metazoa; phylum Arthropoda; class Arachnida; order Araneae; family Uloboridae; genus Uloborus; species Uloborus plumipes. The sequence continues at coordinate 60,547 of JAXGGA010005347.1, read as the reverse complement.
TTAATCGATTTCTGATTTTCTAGCCGATGCGAAATAAGCGTGTCCCAAGTTCCGCCGTCAGAGTGGTAACAATAACTTCCGATCTATGTTTAGGCTCCCAAAATCATTTCCTGCACCTATACCACGTGATACTGAGTACCTGGTGGGATGTTTTATCGAATCTTAATTAAAAATTTGCATTTCTGCATCTAAAATTGTATGTAAGATTTTTTAAAGTGATTTTATAAAATGTGTGTCATTTAAGTCATCAGATAGGTAACACGCGATAAAATGGACAGTTTTTATTATTTTAAAAATTATTTTATATATAAGTATAGTCCTTCATTACAAGTGAAAAAAACCACGTGTTTGATTTTGGTTTAGTGCGATCGACTCGGAAATAAAAAAAAAAACTTTGTCAGTTTGTCAGAGCGGTAACAGTCAGAGCGGTAACATTGAAAAACAGTGAATATGTTACAGAACTAACTCACACGTTTCAGAAGAATAAAAAGCAAAAATCATAGGTTTTAGCCATATATTGAATATTTTTGTTCTTAAAAAATGAAAAGCAATGAGTTTTTAGTACAATTGCTTCATTTGTGGTTTGTATGACCTTACAATAGAAGTTAGTAAAATAAGAAAAAGTGACACTGCATAAATTAAGTCAATTAATTATTATTATTTTATTTTTTTATTTTTTTTTTGTTGCTTCAATTTCTCATAACTTCGCTAAATAACTAGATAATAACTAGCATGCTAGATTTGAATTTCTGATCAAGAAATTAAATTTCCTGCAACTAATTAAAGAAAAGCAAGCAGCAGAGTTGTGTGTTGAAAAAGTTGAAGTTGTGTGTTGTTTCAAAACAAAACAAATGGTTTATTAGCTTGGATTTGGTAATCTCATAATTTCTTTTATCTAAAAACGTTATCGCTCATTTTTATTTCCAAGAAATCCTTTTTTATAATGAAATTTGATTTTTTAGCGTAATATATATAATTTAATATAATTATCTTAATTCTATGTTAAAAATGCAAGGAAATGATATCATATTTAGAGATGTTAACGAAAACTGAGAGCATAAACTCAAATATGTAGCTCATATTAACATCAGATCTGTAACATTCATCAGATCTGTAACGGCTTAAAAGTGAGTAATCTAAGGAGGGGGTAAATAACTTCCTTGACCTCCCCCCTTATATTTTCTTGCATTTAGACCCAATTTAGACATAAAATCCACTATTAGTTCTTTTCTGCAAAAAAACTTTTTTTTCAGAAAACTCCAACTTCAAATTGGCACTTTTCTAAATATTGACTCTTCTACTAGTCACTATGTCTAAAAACCAAAAATTTTTGTCGTCTGATCGGTCTGTGGCCGAAGGATACGGTGCTGTTTTCGTGATAAACCCAAAAGTGATATCTGCAGATGAACTCAAATTGAAAAATTGCTATTTAACCCTTTATGTCCTAAATTCAGTTAGTGATGAATCTTTAGACATGTTTTTTTTTTTTTTTGTTGAAAATACATCAAACAATATATATATAACGAGTAAAAATTTTGACAATCAGAAGGGTCAAAGGCCCCTACGTCTTAGGACCTCTAAGAAAACGATTTTCGATCACAATTACCATCTGTTGACCTCTCAGCACAGTACAAGGAGTGGTACTTTCAAGTACCAGCATGACTCCAGCCTTTTAGAATTCATGATACTAAACATATAAGCTGTACTTCTGAGTCCCATCGGGGCATAAAGGGTTCACGGTTTACGCTTCCGAATAATTGATTTACATGCCACTTTATCAGAAATACTTTTTCGATATTTTCCATACACAAAATGAGTATAAGACATTGTATGTAGGTAAAATATATTACAAAGGGACTACCTGACGACAATAGCTGAATTTTCATGAAAAGTGCAGTTACGACGTTTAGCTTCTTATTGACTTGCCACCGACTGGCGCTCGTGCCAACGTGAGAAAAACGTCTTCTATCATGTCTCTATTGATACTACGAACTTCCTTAAATGGTTGTTCTAGAAAAGCAGGTTCAAAAGGGAAATTAGTGGAAAAACAATGTATCGAGTGAAAATAGGTATTTGTACATTCTACACTGTAGTAGTTCAAGTATACCTTTTTTGGGTAGGGTGAGTTCTGGTAAGTGCGTCCACGGGGTAAGTGCGTCCACTGGGAATTATATGAACACTGTCCTGAAATGGCTTCTGCAATACATCGACTATGTTAGGTAACTGTCTAATGATAATTTCAACAGGTAGAATTCAGGCCTGGATTCAATAGACGAAACACAATCAGAGACAAATTAAATGTCTTCAAAGAAACTCTAAAGTAATGATTGAGAAGGTTTTGTTTCAGTTTCTCTTGTAGTCATACCAAGCAATTGAAGTCAAGAAATGCAAGTTGTTTCTTTTGAGTAATAGCTACTAATAACATACATGGGGTATTTTGATCAAATATTCTAACTAAAATTTGTTTATATGACGGTACGCACTTTCCCTTTCTTTAAAGTAAGGTGGGGGTAAGTGCGTACCATTATGATGGGGCAAGTGCGTACCACTATCATGAGGCATATGCGTACTATTATGCGGAGCAAGTGCGTACCATTATGATGAGGCAAGTGTGTACCATTACGTGGAAAATCCGACTCTCGTAATTCACCTTTAATTTTGCTTATAACTCTTTTATAAGCCGATTATAAATCCGACGTCATTTCCATCAAGTATTTATATTTACATTGAATGCGGCATAAGATTTCAATTTTATTCATTACCTCTGAAATATATTGGCTTTTAGATATCAGTTAGTAAATTTTTCGTTGAAAATAGCGATCATAAGCTATACTTAATTTAAACCAGAATGACAAATGAAGCAATGAAATTAAGTGAAACACTAAATAAGGAACCAACTGATTCAAAAAACGAAGGTGGAGTAATGAATAAATTATATTTAAGAAAATTAAGAACACCTTGTGAAAAACTATTTCAATGTACAAGAAAAAAAAGTACAAGTATCATATCATGATCAATTATTTTCTTTTTTTTTCTCTTTATTTTGTGTTTTTTCTTACTGCTGCTGATTCTAATAAGAAAAATATTTTAAAACCGTATTTATTCGAAAAAAAAAAAACGAATTGTTCACTCAGGTCACCTAACGATCTACCATACAAATAGAATTAAAGAAAATCACAGGGGTACGCACTTACAACAACGCTATTGGACGCACATGTCTCATCTTACATTTAAGAAGGGGTAAGTGCGAACCCTGGCTTAAACACAGACTGATTAATGTATTAAACTAAAATAAACTATGTAGACTATAAGTGATTATTACTAAATAAAAACAACTTACATTTGCTCACTTGGTCTTATTAAAAGGACAGAGGAAGAATCACAGACACAACTCTCTCAATCTTCAAATCACAGTTGTTCGCAAGACACGTGGGATATCACTGATTGCGTTTCATCCATGCAAGCAAGTGCTGATCTCTAGTATTAGGAATTATCCCAAGGCAACTACCTAACATATTTAATATGTGCCAGAAGTTTTTTCCTGCTCATATTCACATAATTTAAGGTGGACGCACTTACCCCGCTAGGTAGGGAAAGTGCGTACCTTAGAATAGGTGTCATAAACCAGGTCACAAAACCTATACTTATGGTTTATTTGACAAATTATATGCTTGAAAATCTTAGTTAAGGATCTGGAAAGAAAACTAAAAAAAAGTTGTGAGTGTACAAGATTTTTCAACAGAGCAGCATCCTTGAGAACATGAACTTTGAAAAAAAGAGTACGCACTTACCAGAACTCACCCTATATGAAAAGATTTGGTTTGTCCCCAATAAGACCTCAGCAGTATTTTAAAGTGTCCCCAAACCATCTACGTATTTGTTAACAAGCCCTGAAATTGATGTTAAGAAGAATAGCCAAACCAATATAGCTTCATTTAAACAAGGCTTTTTGAACAATTTGAATTTTCTTTTTAGTGGACCTCTTCTCAACATAGTACGCCAAAGCAACGCTCTGTTGAGTATTTCTGATCCATTAAATTCAGTGCCGATCTTGGAACTTAATGTGTCTATTGGCTGTACCGAATGTGATCTCCTGTGCTAACAGTGCTTTCTTTTTTTTTAAATTACATCAACTAAAATGAATACATCTTTGAAAATTTGTTTTGATTTTTAATCTGTCGAAAAACTTATAACGTTAGTCTTTAACTCTAACAAAAAAAGAGATACTTTTTGATTTATCTTCTATTCTATATATCCAAACGTCAACTATATACTATAAGTATTAATATGCTACTCTGGACTGAAATTTTAATGATAATAAAGTTTATTAAACGATTTGCATTTTCCGTGATCGTAATGCAGCTGAATATTTTTGACTTTTCTTAAAACTGATGACAAATACCTTTTTCACTTCGTTTTCGGTAGAAAAATTGCTTTGGTAAATGTCAATAACATATTAAAACTACTGAAAAAACCAAAATTAGAAAAGAGAGGGCAGCGACAGACAAATTAAAATCATGAATACTTATATAAAAACTGTGTTGGAAAGTATGAACTGCGATTAAATGCCTGAAATTACAGGTTTCAATCGTTTTTAAATCTGAATTTAATGTGAAAACTGTACCAAGACTTCGTTGTTATAATAATGTGTTGTTATAATGAGCTTTTCCTTTTGTGAGTAAAAAAATCTTTCAAAGAAAAAGTCACGAAGCGAAGTACTCATATTAGTTTTAAAAGGGTTGTATTCTGATATTAGCAAAAGTTCTTTTTCACGTAATAAATGTTAATTATATCATATGGGCTAAAAGTGATTTTTAAAATAAAAATCTTGAAGTTTTAACAAAGTGTATTTGTATAGAAAGGCAATGAAAATCTTGCTTCAATCAGCACAAAAACTGTTACCATTTAAAAACGGATAAAAATGTTTCAAAACACTAGTTCTTTTACGAGATTCAAAAGAGAAAGTTTTAGATTTTTCTTAAAAATTGGTTTAATTCAAAAATTCCTTAACATGCTTTATTATCATCATTTTCGTTTTCTTTTTAACTGAATTACTTAGCTTAGTTCTATATCATTTCTAAAAACCCATAAAAAGTTTTTGATACTTTCAATAAGAATATTTTTTTGAGTTTTTTGACTGTTAATGTTTTTTTTATATTGCTTGTTGAAACTAAAAAGACCAAGAGAAAATAATTAAACGGCTCCGTTTGGTTAAGAAAAACTTTGATTAAAACATTTGTGATGTCAAAGAATTAGAAAAGTAATAAACGCTGATACTAAAAGGAAAACTCAATCGACTTTTCAATCATCAAAAGATACTTTCACATTTTTCTTCAGAATTGCAGAATGATTTAAAAATATTTTCTCTACAGCTTCTAACTCTCAACAATTACGGAGCTTTTCTTTGCATTCTATTTATTTAATACTTATTTTTTCCATGAATACTCAAGAATTCAGTTTTAACTTGTATGATTTTTTTTCTTCTGGAAAGTCTTTTATTTTAATTCTTCTTAATTTCCCATTTTTTTCATTAACTTTTTCACAAGTTGAAACATTATTCCTTTGAGGTTCAAGATGTTGTATTTAATTGGAGGTTTTTAGTTAAACTTAGTTCTTTCTAATCAGCTAGTTTCTTTTGCTTCAATTTAGTGGTCACTATTTTGCTCTTACTTTTATTTAGAAGATTTAGTAAAAGAACTAAATTGTGTGTTTTGAATTTTACCGACGTTAAAATTTTTCAGCGACAGAGGTTAAAAAGTTTATTAAGAAATTACTTGTTCGTCTGAATATTACTTCCTTTTACGTAGTAAAGGAAGTATTGTGATCGCGAAAAAAAAATCACTCAAATTTGAGTCTAAATTTTGATTTTGCTCACCCCCGAATGAAAATTCCTTAGTTTTTTTGACCTGTCAGCACGTGCATATGTACCTACCAACATATAAGCAGCCGAAATTTTTTTTTCAACCACCCCCGAGTTAATTACGACGAGTTTTCTCGTGACGTCTGTATGTACGTGTGTGCGTATGTGGGTCGCATAACTCAAAAGCTATGTGCCGTAGAAGCTTCTAGCTTGGTATGTAGGCTCTGAGGATGGTCTAGTTGTGCACCTCCCCTTGTGGTTGCATTCGAATGTTCCCAAGGGGGTGTTTTACCCCTTTTTTGGGGTAAATCAGTGTTAATTTCAATGCAGACTCAAGTGATATGAATTGGCGCGACCACTTGGCGATATGTCGCCAAACTTTTGGTCGGCAAGTGTTTGACGCCAACTTGGCGACATATCGCCAAGTTGGCGACAAATTTGGCGAAAAAATTATTTTTTGAATTTGGGTTCAACTTGGCGCTATTGGCGATATTTTGCGAAAAATTCACTGAATGATATTAAAATCAGCAATATTTAGAAAATTAACCATTGCAAAATATTTTTTGCATTGTTTCGTGGCAGATTAGGGAAGTAAATATTTGAATTGTTACCTTGCTCACTCCAAGCACTTTTTTTAACACTTAAGGCAACTACTAAGAAATTTACACGTAAAAGGAAGTAGTGTGGGGTCCATACCAGATTTTTTTATTATACATGAATATTAACTTGCTTATTAAAGTTATTTTCTACAACTTTACTAAGACTTTCTTTGTCTTACTAAAGTAGACAAAATATATTTTTCTTTCATCTCGTATTTAATCCTTAGAGTGCCTGTTCATGGTTGCTAAAGTACCCAATAGTCTTCTAAAACAGCATTTTTCAATATTTTTGGATCTAGCACCAATAGAATTTGTGAAAAACTTTCGTTGACAGATTTTCTTTTCTTTTTTCAAATCTCACCTCCCCCGAATGGTTATGGACTAACTGTTAAATAAGTTAATAGTAACATTTTAAATATCATTTAGTTTCACAAATTTTAACGTGTAAAGGCGACCAATTGTAAATAAGTAAATCAACCTATGAGGAAAAAAATCCTAAATTATCTAGGGTTGGTTAGGGTAAGTGGGCCCCCTTTTTAGAACAGTTTGTTTTTAAAGCCTTATACAACAGCTTTAAAGCAAAAAAAGTTTAAACTTGTTGACTTATTTTATCTTGGACATTATTAATAAACACAAGTTCAGCATTATTTCCTAAAAAAATGCTTTAAATATTTTTAACTATCGTATTCTTTAAAAAATGACGTGGGGACCCACTTACCCCTAGGAAGGGGTAAGTGGGCCACCCCCATTTATTTATATTTAAAGTGAGCATATCTAAAAAAGGGGTTTGCATGTCCTACCTGATAAAGTATGTAACATTTTAGTAGGAAATACTTTTTTGCAAATGTATCCATTAACGAGATATCTACTTACATTTAAATGTGTATGACAGAAAATTATAAAGCGGAATACAAAACAATTGTGTCTGTGAAATTCATTAAAAGCCGTTAGGCATATTTTTTGCTTTTACATATAAATTAGTGTTGAACAAACATAATAGAGTCGATTAAGATCAATTTTGGTCAAATAAGAAAAAATATATAGGTTGAAAAAAAATGGAAACACTTAATGGCAGCGTCTATTTGAAGTTTGTTGAGGGAGAAACATTATCATTTCATCCTCAGTTATAATTCTAACATGTTTTACATCAAACCAATAAAAAGTGTAGCTATTTCTATTCTTTCTATTAAATTTAGCAACATTTTTTTCATTTGTATCATATTCAAAAATTAGAACTTCATAATACTTGATGCAAGTTTCCCAAATACGTAGTTACCAGCTTTTGCAGTTTTCGCAGCTAAAGGATCAATTCCTTCTAGGTCTGCATTAGGGATGCACCGATAAGCAAATTGGCCGATTACCGATTAATCGGCGAATGAGAATCGGCCGATTAATCGGCAGAGCCGATTAATGTTCGGGTTTATTATTTTTAATATTACCAATTTCACCCTCACTGTTTTTACCCTTTCTAATACAATTCCGATTTTTAGAAATGGTTACTTATTTGTTTTTGACAAAAGATTTGTTTTTCTCCATTTTTCCATGTTAAATAATTTCAAAATTTTATCAACTTCCTTTGAAATTTTTAAATATTTTTGTAAATAAAATTACATTAACACACTAGACATAATAGTTATTAAAACAAATGGGGGGGGGGAGCTGTGATGAGCACTTTAATTTAGGGGTGTTCTTAATTTAAATTTATTTTTCAACTATAAGTAGCCATTTAATTCAAGACTTGTTCTTTGAAAATTAGAGGTTATTTAAAAGCAATAAGCTAAAGAGAAAAATATCGAGACATGAAAAATGTTGCAACATTGTCTATAAGTGTAGATTTATTCAGAATAGGAATATTAAATTATTAAATCATTTATATCAACTGAGAGGCAATTTATTATTATTATTATTATTTTGTATTTCATTCTTTGAATTATTTGTTTTGTTTTTACTCATTACACTTTCGTAAAACGTGTAATTCTTGTGTTTGCAGAAAATTATTTATTTCTTGTTTATAAATTTATCCATCGTAATATTGTGTTCAAACATCGTTGAATTAATTTTATTTAAAACATCTTTTCCGCCGGTTGATCAGCAAAATTTGACTGATTATAAATGAAATGAAATATTCATGTTTTTGAATTCCAACTTAAAATTTCAGGAATTTGCAGAGGGTTATCTTTTAATATTCCAATCAGTTTTACGTTTTCTATGAACTATTTGTTTTGTTTTTACTCTGTACACACTTTCATACTGTATGTTATAGTAAGGATTTCAGAAAATTACATTTATTTACTGTTAATAAAACAATTTATCATAGTTTCTTGGTGAAGGTATACTTTAAAAGATAATATAAAAAATTAAAAAATTCGCCGATTAATCGGCAAGATTTTGCCGATTATTAATAATCGGCAAAGTGGCCGATTATGGCCGATTAATCGGTACTGCCGATTAATCGGTGCATCCCTAGTCTGCATCATTATCTTTCATTTCATCTTAGAAATTGCTTCATTAGAACTGCTTTTCATTTTGAAGTCATCATTTTATGAAGGGACCCACTTTCCATAGTGAGGGGACACACTTACCCTAATAGGGAAAACTACGGGGTAAATGGGACCCCTCCCCTTAAACACTTATTAATAATACTTTGCGTAAAAATTCCTATTGCAATGTGTACTTCATATTAAACTCTACAAGAAAACTTACTGAACATGGGAAAAATAACAAAAACTAACCTTGAAACACTTCTTTGAAAAATGTTACTTGAACGCGCAAAATATATATTATATATATAATATATATATATATATATATATATATATATATATAATATATATATATATATATATATATATAAGTTATCTGATCTAAAAAAAACATCCACGAAACCCAAATTTATGCAAAACCAATCACTGTGATGAAATATAACATGATCAGCATAAAAAAGTATAAAAACCATACGCGTATTTCAGTTTTAAGGGGATGGCCCACTTACCCGAACCAACCCTAAGGGCCATGCTCCACATCAGCATAAAACGCGACCGAAACTTAAGGCAGAAACCGAAAATCCGGGTACTTTCCATAGGAACACCATTGAATCCATTTTACGCTTCTGTCTAATTTTTCTGCTTTACGTCGATGTGGAGCATGGCCCTAAAAGTTTATTTTTCTTGAAAAAATATCGAGACTAGTAAGTGAAAAATGTGCTCCATTGTTTGCAACCTTCAAAGGCAAAAGGAAGAAGTTGGTCCTAAAATTATAGTATTAACATTAGAAAAAAAATCTATTGTTTTCATTATTATTGTTACTTTTACACGTAAAAAATGCTTAATCACGGAAAAAAACTGAGGACCATTCAGAGTTTTCAGCGAAATGATAACGGTCCACCCAACCAGCAGTTTTAAATCCTTGTTTTAAAGCACCATGAGAGCAAAACTGAAGCTTTGTTGCCACCAATAAACAATAAAGTACACTGAAACTGCTATTAAATCAATTTTTAGCTTGTGGATGGCAGCTTTGGTTCTGAAGGAAATTAAAAATAGATTAATTTTTTTTCACTATTTGTTGCATGTGTGATTTTCTTAGTTTTTTACACTTGAGAATAACTACTCCTCATTCGTCTGTAAAGAATAACAATTAATCACTTGAACAGCAGGGTATTTTTTACAACATTTATCAACTATTTAGGACATTTGAATGTAAAGTGTTGGTTGCTTTTTTATTTGAAGCAAAGTTCTGCCAAATGATTTTTTAAATTATAAACCATTTTTGAATTAAATTAAAATTGTTTGCCCTTTTTAGCATTCATCCCAGGTTTTCAAGAACAAAATAAAAAATTGGAAACATTAAAAAAATATTTAAAAAATACAGGCATATAAGAGTTAAATTCAAACTGAGACCAAAAATATAAATTACGAAAATAATGTTAATAAAGTACAAATTTGGAAAATGATTGCTTATTCTGATTTTGGGGCTATTAGGAACCCCTTTTTTAATAGGGTGAGTTCTGGTAAGTGCGTACCCTTTTTTGCAAAGTTCATGTTCTCAGGGATGCTGCTCTGTTGAAAAAGCTTGTACAATCACAATTTTTTTTAGTTTTCTTTCCAGATTCTTTACTAAGATTTTCAAGCATATAATATGTAAAATAAACCATAAGCATAGGTTTTGTGACCTGGTTTATGACACCTATTCTAAGGTACGCACTTTCCCTACCTAGCGGGGTAAGTGCGTCCACCTTAAATTATGTGAATATGAGCAGTAAAAAACTTCTGGCACATATTAAATATGTTAGGTAGTTGCCTTGGGATAATTCCTAATACTAGAGATCAGCACTTGCTTGCATGGATGAAACGCAATCAGTGATATTCCACGTGTCTTGCGAACAACTGATTTGAAGATTGAGAGAGTTGTGTCTGTGATTCTTCCTCTGTCCTTTTAATAAGACCAAGTGAGTAAATGTAAGTTGTTTTTATTTAGTAATAATCACTCATAGTCTACATAGTTTATTTTGGTTAAATACATTAATCAGTCTGTGTTTAAGCCAGGGTTCGCACTTACCCCTTCTTAAATGTAAGATGAGACATGTGCGTCCAATAGCTTTGTTGTAAGTGCGTACCCCTGTGATTTTCTTTAATTCTATTTGTATGGTAGATCGTTAGGTGACCTGAGTGAACAATTCGTTTTTTTTTTTTTTTTTTGAATAAATACGGTTTTAAAATATTTTTCTTATTAGAATCAGCAGCAGTAAGAAAAAACAAAATAAAGAGCAAAAAAAAGAGAATAATTGATCATGATGTGATACTTGTACTTCTTTTTCTTGTACATTCAAATAGTTTTTTACAAGGTGTTCTTTAATTTTCTTAAATATAATTTATTCATTACTCCACCTTCGTTTTTTGAATCAGTTGGTTCCTTATTTAGTGTTTCACTTAATTTCATTGCTTCATTTGTCATTCTGGTTTAAATTAAGTATAGCTCATGATCGCTATTTTCAACGAAAAATTTACTAACTGATATCTAAAAGCCAATATATTTCAGAGGTAATGAATAAAATTGAAATCTTATGCCGCATTCAATGTTAATATAAATACTTGATGGAAATGACGTCGGATTTATAATCGGTTTATAAAAGAGTTATAAGCAAAATTAAAGGTGAATTACGAGAGTCGTATTTTCCACGTAATGGTACACACTTGCCTCATCATAATGGTACGCACTTGCTCCGCATAATAGTACGCATATGCCTCATGATAGTGGTACGCACTTGCCCCATCATAATGGTGCGCACTTACCCCCACCTTACTTTAAAGAAAGGGAAAGTGCGTACCGTCATATAAACAAATTTTAGTTAGAGTATTTGATCAAAATACCCCATGTATGTTATTAGTAGCTATTACTTAAAAGAAACAACTTGCATTTCTTGACTTTAATTGCTTGGTATGACTACAAGAGAAACTGAAACAAAACCTTCTCAATCTTTACTTAAGAGTTTTTTTGAAGACATTTAAGTTCCCAAACAGCATTGCTTTGTCCTTTGGACGTTTTAGAAATGTCATTTCAGGACTAACTCAAAATATTAACTCATCCTTCGGACGTTTAAATTTCATCCCGCGGTAATCGAGGGACAGCCTAGGGACCGTTCAATGTCCGCGAAGTGTTTTTCCCCAGTTGGTCCCTGTGTTGTCAGCAGCCATCCCGAGGACTTAAGCCTTTCGTGGTCCTCAGGACGTTCAGAAAACATTATCCCCAGGACTAATTAAAATGAACAAAAGACGTCCTACGAACTATAGCCGTTCCAATTTTGGTTCTCTTTAGAACATTAGACGGACTACATCGTGTTCAACGAAAAATTTAGTTAAGAATTTGGCTGTCTACAAGTACTCGAGGGATCTTTTACATGCTGCATAATCATACGACATGAGAGCTGTCTTTTTTCTGCATCGTGAAAATCCACTGATTGGAGCCGGATTCGAACACGCGCTTTTGGGCGTAAGAGGCCAGCGTCTTAACCACTATACCACTCCGTCGGAAGCAAAGTGTCATAATTTCAATCCTTTTGGAATTAAAAAAGAACTTTTGATTTCAGAAATAAAAAAACAATGTTAGCTATCTTTTCGGCATTAGGGCATTTCTTCAACCTCGGTGCGAAAAACTATTGTTTTGGAAAACTATTTCAGAACTATTTTTAAAATTTTAATAATAAAAAATATTACATCAGTGAATGATTTTTAAGTAATACTAATACAATTCAAATATATTTGAAAAAAAAAAACCCCGTATTTTTGCCCTAAAGTAAACTATTTAAGAATGATAATAACAAATTTCAAATATGTGTGCTTATAACAGAAAATGGTGTATTTACTTATTTTTATTTTTATTTCTTTTACAATTAAAATATGTCAATTTAAAAAAAAATCGTCTAATAAATTCAGGGATAGTTTGTTTCTATAGTAATTTATAACTAAAATTGTTATTTTAGAGGTTTAAAGAGAAAAAAAAACGTCAGTAGAATTATATTTTACATTTTATAATGAATTTTAAAAGAAAAAGAAAGAAAAAAAGCTTAAAACAATCATTATTTAAAAAAAAAAAAATCTTCAGAATATACTGTAGTGTATTAATAGCAGGTCATCATCCTAGCATAAACTTTAATAAATCAAGTTCAAATTTTGATGTTTTAAATTTGAGAGAAGGAGAGCATTTTGGCAAAACTTTTTTTTTTTAATTTTGACCTTTATCAAAATTTGCAAGAACTTTGACTATCATGAACGTTTTAAAACTGTATGTCCATTTCCACACACAAAAATTCGAACTAAATCATTTTTCACTCTTAAAATGTTCTTCTACTTTTTTGTTTATTAATATACTTTGAAAATACTTCAAGTTTTATGCAACTTCGTTCCTTTCAACTTTACTTTTAAAAAAATCCAAGTTCCTCGGAACAAATCGCCCACTTTTCCATTTAGAATAAAGTATATTAGAAGTCCAAAAATTTCATAGATGAATGTTTAAAAAAAGTTCACTTCGTACTCACCACTTTCGCTTAAAATAAGAATTTTCGAAGTTAAATAAGTAAGTCCTATAATCAACTGATTTGACACATTTGCAGGACATCCTAAGAATGAAGATCGCAGGATGTCAGAAAATAAAGTCCTTCGTACGTCCTGAAATGTTGCAGTTTACTTCTGGCTATCCGAAGGACAATAATAAAATTTGTACTTGGGACGTCCTATGTGATGCTCCTTAGGATAACCTCATGTCATCGAATTTTACAGTACACCATGACATAATTTAAAAAAATATTTCGGACAAACATAAGCTTGTTTTGTATTTATTTGGTTTTTAAAATTAGATGTAGAGCTACTTTGAGCTTCCCATTTCATATTTAATTGTAAAATTTAAAAAAACTTGTATTTTTTCAAGGAATTTTTTCCTTCAAAAATTTGCAGCATATTTTTATGTTTAGTTAGTTTAAATATTATTTTCATGCTTCGTATAAGTTTTGTGCGTCATAGTTTACCGTGATTGGTAGTAAATTTCATTGAGAAAATAAAAAATAAAATTTTCCCTACAACTTGAAAATAATGTCCTAAAAACAATTGATTTTGTTGAGACTTGGGACATCCTTAGAGATAAGTTCCCAGGACATCTGGAAAAAAAGTCCGTGGTACGTCCTGAAAGGATGCGGATCACTTTTGGTCATCCTTAGACCTAAAAAAAAAATAGTCCGTGGGACGTCCTGTGAGGCGCATCTAAGGATCGCCAAATTTCATCGATTTTGACATCGGACCAGATTCGGACGTTCAGGACATAAAATGAACGTCCATTGGACGTTTCGTGCTGTCTGGGTTATGCCTGATTGTGTTTCGTCTATTGAATCCAGGCCTGAATTCTACCTATTGAAATTATCATTAGACAGTTATCTAACATAGTCGATGCGTTGCAGAAGCCATTTCAAGACAGTGTTCATATAATTCCCAGTGGACGCACTTACCCCGTGGACGCACTTACCAGAACTCACCCTACAAGAGATATGAGTTCATAGTTGGAATATTTTCTAGAATGTTATTTTATCCGACAGTTTGGTTTCCTTTGCTTGAAGGGGTCCCTGTAATCTCGAGCAGATTTATACGCAATCATTCGTAATACTACGCTTTAAAAACAAGGTATCCATTAATTTATGGTTTCTGAAAAGGCATTGTGTTCATTTGTTAGATCAGAAAATTAAAAAAGAAGAAATCAAATCAAATGTATCTAAAATGCCATTGGTGTCCAACCTACGGCCCATGGGTGTGGGCTTTCATGTGCCCTGCAAAGCTAATACGTACCGCCCATTGTTTTAATAACGATAAAAATCGTAAACCATCATTAGTTACAATATCAGAAATTTGGAGCAAATATTCAGAAATTGGTTTCTGGAAAATAAACGCAATTAATAAAAGAAGCATCACGTAATGATAAAAACATTTCTTGGTTTGTATTTTCGGTTTTTTTACCATGTTTGTCATGTTCTGTAGAATTTATTTAAATATATTGAAACTTTCTTTTCACTGTTCTGACCTGTAAGACTCATTTTAATATGATGTGCTGCCCTCGAGTGCGAAAAAGGTCACAGCACCAGTGTAATATGGCAATCGGCCTATTATAATGCAAGTAAAGCGTGGAATTTTTAGGTTTTATAACGTAAATTCTAAACTGCCGCTCTTTTTTAATACGAATTTTAATAAAATACGAAATGACAAACATTTTTCGATAGATCCCATTTGTTGCAGAATAAGTCCCACTTCTCCAAGAAGTCACATTTGTTGGAGAAGTGGGGCCTAAAAACTGCGATACAAAAAAGAAAAGATGTATTTTTTTTTAAAAAAAAGCAAACCACTTACTCAATTTCACATGTATTACAATTAAAAGATAGTAGTTTCAATTTAACTACTATTTTGTCGTTACTTCTCATCAAAGTTGTTTGAGAGAGTACAGTAAGTAAAATCAGGAAACAAAATGTTGGGCGAAATGTATAACAACTCGACACTTTTCATCATGAATGACTCCCTGTTGACTCCCACAACCTCTTGGTTGGTGTCTGAAAAAAACTTATAGCTAATTTTTTAAAAGTAATGAATAAACAAATTTGCTAATTTAGGCTGATTTTGTAAAATACATCTGTCAGTGCGTTTGACGTGAAATTCGACTTGCATTCGTGATTGCAAGGAAATTTTCCGTTTGTAAAAATAGTAAGAAGTTTTTATATGGTATCAGTTGTATTACTACACTGCAAAAAAGGAACTGTTGTTTTTACAGTATAATACTGGATGTCGAGGTTCCAATTTAAAACTGTAAAATGCACAGTAATAAACTGTAAAACTAACAATTTGACAGTTTATTACTGTTAAGTTAGACATTTACAGTTTATTGCCGTAAAATTTAGCAATATTAAAACAACAGTATATTACTGGCAGCCAAGATTCCAGTTTAAAACTGTAAAATGCATAGTAATTCGCTATAAAATTAGCAATTTTACATTTTATTACTGTAAAACTAGCAAGTATACAGTTTAGTACTGTAAAATTCGCAATTTTACAGTTTATTACTATAAACTTAACTGTATTATACTGTTAGGGGGGGGGGAGCATTGCTATGGGGAAAAAAAGTTTTTCTGAATTTAACATTGAACCCCCTAGGATGATACAATGTTATACAAAGATGACATAACAAGCAATTTTTTTGGAATATCTCAAAAATTGTCCAAACTCTGGGTGTTTTTTCATATTTTGACTTTATTTCTCGTTTTTGCATTGCTTCGAAAACATTTTGAACAACAATAAGGAAATAAAAATGTTAGATTAACTTTCTTTGGTGATACAGTCTAAGTTAAATATTGTCACAGTCTGTATTTGCTGTATTATTAATTAAAACATGATTAATTAGTTCAAAAATAATTGTTCTTGTAGAGGAAACATCTACGGAAACGTCTATTATCGGCCGAATAATAATGATTTGTTCCCCTTTGGTTTTATGTATGTCATCTTGTACTGGACATATCCCAATACAAGTTTGAATCTTTTTTAACCCTTTTCATATATTTTATTCTGTATGTATCAGTACCTTCATCTAATTTGCTTATGACTTGACTAACACCCCACTCTCCATCCCAAAGTGCAACAACCATTTCATTCTCACGCACATCTTGCAATGGCAGTGGATCATTTACAGATTCTGCATTTGTATCAGATGTATTACATAAAACAGCTCTGATATCATCAACAGTTGCAGTAACGTCATTAACTTTATGGCCATATAGGACCTTTAAGTTGCTCATAATTGTCTCGGGACTTAACCCTTGTTGCTTGAAATGTATGTGGTCTTGTTTTAAATTTCTGAAATCACTTTTAGCTATTTTTACCAGTAATTTCAAAACTTTGCACTTTTCACTTTTATCTTTGACTTTTCCTCAATTTCTTCATAATTAGTTGGAATAATGCTGTAATTAAGTAGAAATTCTTTTTTATGGTAAGCATTTTTCTTTCCTGTATTATCTTCACTGTGTCAATGTCTGTGCTATGCACACTGTATGAAAGAATCTGTTTTTGGGATAAAGCTCCAAATTATTTTAAGTTCATCAGTTTCTTTTTTCATTTTTTTAAACTCCTTACTTCTCCATTCATGATTAAGAAACACAAAGTCATTTGAATGCGTAATAACTATTTTCTCTGTTACCCCAGCAAAACCACATGGTCCAGAATGTTTTAAACAATTATCAACATCTCCAAAAACTTTTTCTGTAGAGATATTATGGGTTGGTGCACTTTCAAGCAAGTGCTCTGGAATTTGCTGCCGGACAGGAAATTGATGATTGTTTGAATTACCAAACTCAAATGCACCCCCTCTCTGTCTAGCAAAAGCGATTCCACGGGCACATAACATCTTCTGGCAAATACTGTTAATAAGATCTTCATCAGCTTCCTCAAACTCTTTCTGTATTGTTTCCATCCATTCCTTTCATGACATTAGAGTTAAAAAGATATTTATTTTCAATGCTAACTAGAGCTGAAATTTGTTTAAACTGATTTGAGCAAACTGCTTAAACTCCAAAACTGAACTAAAGGATTGAAACAGGAAGAACTGTGCTGCCACCTATAACTGAGACAAGTAAAATGTATTTTGCATGGCCTAAATAAAGTCATTCAGTTTAAGATATCCGACTTATTTTGAAATAAATTACTGTATTTTGCTTCTTTCTTTGAATCAAGTCAGTAATTCAAAAATGTTTTCAAAAGCTTTCTTCATAATTCCAGAATTTCTCCATTTTTACTCATATATTATTTGCTTCTTAACCTCTTCAATTTCTTCATTATCTTTTACTTCTATTTTCTGATCTAAGTTGTTTCTTTATATGAAGCCACAATTTGAACAGCACCTTTAAATTCCTTGTACAAACTTACTATTAAAAAAAGGGAATTCCCAAAAAATTTTTTAAAAAAAGCACAATTTTCACATAAATTTTTATTTCTCCCACTTTTCAATTAATGTTGGGTAGTTTCTCTGCCCATACACAAGTTAATATGTACCAAAGAACATACTCACAACCAAAATATCCATTTTGATCATCATTGAGTTAACTAGCATAAGTTTTCTTGTGACGTTTGCACATACGTTTGTATGGGTGTACATTACATAACTCAAAAATGGTACACTTTAGAAGGTTAAAATCTCATATACATGGTCTGTGTAGTGCCTTGTTGTGTTCCTCCTTTTCCCAACTAGGAAATATATCTCTAATATGGGGATAAAAATGAGATACCGAATTCTCCGATGGCCCAATATAGCGCCGTACAGTAAAAAACAAGAAAATGGCTAGAGTTTACTCAATTTTGATAGTACAGAAAAAAAATTAGTATTTTTGTGATCAGTGAAGCATTTCCAACAATATAGGGGGGTTCAATCTTAAATTAAAAAACTTCGACAATGCTCCTCCCCCTAATACTGTAAAAACAACGTTCATTTTTTACAGTGTACTGTATTACGCATTTTTCTTAGGATAGAAAGTATGGAGAGGATCCCAATTATTTTGGGACAAGAAAGGAGAAAAATATATAAGCATTAATATCTTACGGCCTGGAGAAATGATAAGCTATATTTCCGTTCATTCTTCAGAATAAATGTTTTCAGAAATACGAGACATATAAAATGATTTTTTTTATTATGTAGCAATATCGCGGATGAAAAAAGCATCAAATTCAAAAAGGTCAATAGTAAAATTTGAATGAGTATTATCTGAATTGCCGAAAAGAATGGAATAGAATTGCTTGGAATAATTTAATAAAATATTCCTGCTATTTGAAACGGAATATGTGATTGAAAGTTCAACTGAAATGTTTTCTGTCTGTGACTCTTACAAAAATAAGACTTAGCGAAAATATAAAGATGGAAAAAGGAGGCTTGAATCTGTTACAAAAAAAAAGTTTTGCGTCAAAAATAGGATGAGTTTCAACTTTTATATTAAGAATGAAGTTCAAAATAAAAATAGCACGTTTATACGTTGGAATGTTAGTTCTTCCACACGGTTACGGGATAGTAAGCATAAATATTTTTAATGAATTGCATGAATTGGCACGACCACATGGCGATATATCGCCAAGCTTTTGATCGCCAAGTGTTTGACGCTAACTTGGCGACAAATTTGGCGAAATTTTTTTTTTTAATTTGGGTTCAATTTGGCGCTATTGGAGCTATTTTGCGAAAAATCCACTGAATGACGTTAAAATCGGCGATATTTAGAAAATGAATCATTGAAAACATTTTTTTGCATTGTTTCGTGCAGACTAGGGGTGTAAATGTTCGAATTGCTATCTTGCTCACTCTTAGCACTATTTTAACACTAAGGCATCTACAAAGAAATTTACACGTGAAAGGAAGTAGTGTGGGACCCATGCCAGATTTTTACAGTTTTATTATTATAAAATTGCTGTATTATGCTGTAAAAACGACATTCATTTTTTACGGTGTGCATGGGAGACCTGTAACATTATCAAAAGTTGAGCATTGCTGAGCACTCTTGACTCTGGGCCATTCCATGAAAAGTGAAACCAATTGGTCAAAAATTCATATTAAAGTTATGTTGCTATGTCATACATCATTTTAAAGCTTGAGATGTATATTTTAAGAATCCTGCATTGGTTTTTTGGTGAGAGTTAGAATAATACTTGTTTTCTTAGTTGGAAGTACGGATATTCACGAACTTGTAAAAATCAGAAAAAAGAACACATTTTCAAATGCATATTTCTCATCGAAAAATAAAAACAAAAATAACTACTTGTAGCACAATTTTAACTACTAAGACGGTACTATAATATTATGCATTCATTAAATTCTTTTGAATTGATCTAAATGGTGTAATTGAAGTTTGAAAACAAGAAGTTTGATGTTACGTCTGTAACAAAAAAGAAGCAAAAGTTGTCATTACGTCCTAAAAAATCAAAATTAAAAAAAAAACCTTCATGGTCCTTTTGGCAAATTCTTAGAGTAATTGCCCACCATAGTTAAAAATCTTGCAACTGGTTTAGTTTTTAAATTAATGCTGTTACAGACGTAACATTTCGGACATAACAAATGGCTCTATGTTACGTCCGTAGCAAAAGTAAATTTCTAATTAAATAGGTAAAAAGCACAGGATGAGCAATACATGTATATAGCATAATATGGTACGAGTACTAAAGTTTCTGGTATTCTGATTTTGAAATTTTTAATTATGTCGGCATGTAATTTAAATTTATTTCTTAAGATTAATAAAATACACATATGGTATAAGTGATTATAATTTATACCTCAACTGGCATTTTTTTGCTACGTCACATGGAAAGGGAGCTGTGGATGGAGTTGGGGGTATGGTCAAGCACCAGGTTTTGCAGAGAGTAAGATCTAGAACAGCATTTGTCAACGACGCTCTTTCCTTTTTTCAGTGTGCAAACTCCATTGCAGAAAAAGTTAAAATTATTTATATGCCCCAGGAAAATGTTTTAAAGCAGACGCCAAAATTGGAAGAACGGTGGGCTAACATCGCGAATTTGCCATAAGGCCGCGAAATGCATTGTTTTCGAACAGAATACGAAAATGCCGTTCGAATTTCGAGAACGTCGGACGAAAAAGGACACATTTTTTCATTCAAAAAAATTATCAAAATTAAACAACTGTCACCAAGAAGGTTAAATTTTAGTTTGGTACTAGTATTCTGCTATATCATCCAACATTTTCAAATTTTCATTCAAGTTCTCCTAAGACCAATCACTGATTCCAGGAAGGAATTTACTTTTCCAGATTTTTTTATGTAGCAGCCCAATTATGCATTAATTTTAAGAATACAAATTAATAAATTTGTGTGAAGGCCCTTCTAAACTTTTCTTGTGTCAATCTTTCTTGGAAATAATTGTCTTAAGATGCATTAATTTATTTTTACATATTGACATATCGGCATATGCTCTCAACTCCCCCAGACTTACCCGAATTTTCTAAAACTGTTACAGTATAGCTTAAAATATTCAAATAATGTATTAATTAATGCTACTGTATTGTTTTAGCCCAAAAATCTTTTTTTATTCCTGCTTTAAAATACTGTTTTCTACTTTCAAATCAGAGATGTTACGTCTGTAACACCACTTTGTTTTGTCCGTAACAAGTTTATGAATTTTTTTCACAAATTCGGCAGTCAAAATCCACACAATCTTTATGGTTTTAGAAAGCTTGAAGTCTCTAGAACACGTATTAAAAAAAAAAAGTTCAAAATTTCCGTATAATTCAGAGGAATATTGTAAGTTGTATGACATAGTCGAGTTTTTGCTGTTTTGTGAATTACGTCTGTAACAGGCAGTTTTTAATTTCTGTATTTTTTTGTAATTAAGCAATCTGCACGCAAATTTAATGTAGCATAAACATCATCAAGTTACACTACAGGAAAAAAAATTGAAGACTTTCATCAGCCCAAACCAGAATTATTTGTGTTCAAAGTCTGCGATTGTTACGTCTGTAACGATGGAATTGCCCCTCTGTTTTTGCTAAGCTTTGGTCTCCTTCTAAGGAAAGGCAAATACTGTCTACAAATATACATCGCTTGCCCCGTCTCCACAGAAAGGCAATATAAATATTTTAAACATTCAAATAACTGCAACAGAAAAAAAGAAGTTTTTAAAACTAGTGCATTATGAACTCTCATGCTTCAGGATGCACTAATGTCCTCTCTCGACCAAAAAAAGATAAGACAATTAGAAGACCTGTCTCGAATAAAGAGGATAAGTTGGTATTGGAAGTAATTTCAAGACCAAAGAAGATAAGAAGATCCAAAATCTTCTCGTGACCAAAGAGGATAAGCCGTTTTGAAATCCTCTTTCGACTGTAGAGGATAAGACGACCAGAAGTCCTTTCAGAAGTCCCTAAAGAGGATAAGTCAGTCCGAATTCTATTATGACAAAGAGGATTTCCCGGTCTGATAATCCTATTCTCAAAGCCAAATACGATAAGCCAATCAGCTACAATAATATCAAACCTGAGATCAATGTTTTATCTACTCAGGATTAATATCATGATCCATAAGGTACAGAACTTCTTCGAATTAACTTGTGCTCTGAAAAAGCCTGAGACATGTCAGACGAAGAATACTAAATGGGCCACGACATGCAAGTCTTGAAAGTTATTATTGACTCCGGCGATAAAAAGTTTCGCTTTTTATGTTTTTAAAAGAATCTAAAATAAATGCTTTTCAGAAATTAAAACTATGTGCTTACGTTGTGCTTCTAAAACTGACTGAACATTTCATTTTAGCTCGTATTAGGATCGAACCACTCACAACGTCGAAGAACGATTTTGAAGAAAACATAATTTCAAGGATTTGAAACCAAAAGAGGTGCTAAGTGGGAGCCCTGCGATTGATCTTTTTATATGCCAATGTTTCTTTTCAGTAAAAGAAAAAGATGTTTTACTTTTTATCATGATATAAGGAGATAATATACAGTCTAATATAAAATAGTTTTCAGTTATGATTTTTTTTTCAAAGCTACTACGAAGTCTGTACTTGTTTTTGTTTTTAAATCATAAAATAGTATCTTTGCAATGTTATATATTTTCTTTCAAAGTTATTTTCTTTATTTTAGTAAATGTATAAATTATGTTTATTGAACACATATTCTTCTGGTGTTTCAAAGCAAAAATTTCAAGGTTAATATCCTTTAGGAAAAAAACGTTTTGTTAATGAACTGAAAACAGTATTCTGCCTTTGGTTCAAAATAGATTGTTATTAATGTTTCAAAATAAATTACTAATGTTATTGATTTAGTTGAATTTCTACAAATTGTTGCTGGGGAGAGGGGTGCTATTTTTTAAGTTCGTCAGGCGCTGGACTCTATTGGTGCCTCAAGGACGTGAATTAAAAAAAAAACATTACAAAAAAAAAAAGAAATTTTTTTTTGACTTAACAAATCTTTCGAGGGGCAAGTGATTTCACATGGTCAACAACCTTTTACTTTCAGCCTTTATTGATTTGAGTCAGGGCCGTATTTACGGGGAGGGTTTTTAGGGTTCAAACACCCTCCGAAATTTTTCAAAACTATTTCAAGAAATGCTTTTTAATGCCCTTTTTAGCTGAAAAATAATATTACTATTTTATTTTAAATTTTCTTATTTACGCTTCAAATTAATTTATAAAACAAAATTCTCATTATTGAATGGTAGTGCAAGTAAATTGATTCATCTGCAGTATTTACCTTTATTGTAGTTTTTTTGCAAACATGAATTCAGGCACATCAATATAACTTTTTAACCGTGGCGAAGATGCTTTGTACACATCAGAATTTTTTCCTTCATTGGAAAGATATGTTTTTATTTTATTTTCATGTTATCCCATTAATGCCTAGCATCCCTTTTTAGGGACGGTCCAAAAAAAGGGTCTGAATTTCCCCCAAATGAACATTTCAACCAAATAATAGTGTTCAATTAGTACCTTGGTATTTTTTCAATTCGTTATTAACAGATTGCAGCACATAACTATTGTAAAGTGTGTTCTGTAGCAGTTTTAATATGATCTTTATCAAAAATCACATTGTTCACAATCTCAAGAAAAAAAGCTAAGTTTTCAAAGTTATGCCCAGCTTCCCAGTTTATGTAAATTGCTGATTTTATTTCTTCTCATAAAATGTCCTTTTAAATATTATATCGTAGGCAGAAAACATTTTTAGTAAAAAAAGTATGTACCTTCTGGGGTCTATCGTAACTTTTAAAGGACGATTTTTCTTTCCTTAATAAAAAAAAAATATTTTTTACATAATATTTTTTTTATTATTTTTCCTGTACATTAAACACTGTTTTTAACCAGTATACAAAATATCTTTGAAAAAAAAAGTCAGCCATTAATGGGTTAATGCCCCATAAGCATCTACTGTAAGAAAAAACAATAGATTATAAAACATGAAATCAAATTTTATTTATCGTATAGATTTCACGAAAAATAAGTTGGTAAAACCTTCCCCGAAACAATAGTCTATTTACTGCCCTGATTTGAGTTAGTATGAAATTATAAAGAAAATTTATATTAAATTGTCCCACACTTGACCGTAGAATCACCTTTATACAATCTTTCTGAAAGCGAAATAATAAGAGGTTAGTCCGAAATATATTTTTCCAAGTTACAGAAAACCATACATTTTTTTTGAAGTTAAAACACAACTGGAGTTTAAATAAAGAAATCTTAAAAGAAGAAATAGGTACAATTTTTTTCCCTTAAATCTTTCCTAACATTAGTAATGTGATCTTAGAATCGAGACAAAGTTCTAGTGATTTTCTCCCGAACTTAAGCCACGTTCAGAAAAGTCATCGTCAGAAATAAAAACAGCTCCCAAAACCTTTCTTTTTAACATTTCGAACTCTTTATCCTCATTAAATCTCTTTGGGTTCTCACGTTAAAAAAGCTTTCTAACCTTTTCACATTTTTTTTCAGAAAAGGAGCGAAAAATATTAAGAGCAAATCAGAAACCAAGGACATTGGACGGCGGAAAATAAAACTCCGGCTTCAAACATTGCACCAGCAAGAAAAATGGTACTGGTTCCGAGATTATTCCTGCAAAAGTTCTCTGTTAAAAGAAATGAAGTTAAGAAGGAAGGTGAAAAAGGAAACATTTCAGAATACAATAGTTTTTTTTTCAATTCCACATAGTTTTTGTGTTTCGACCATTAAATAAAAAAATGTGGAAATTTAGAGAAAAGATTTCATTTAAGAATGATAATTGAAGATTAGTTAGCTAATATTCTAAAATAGTTTCAAGACCATAAATAAGTTACTGATTTCAAATTTTTAATGAATTACGTTAGTTAATTTTTTCTTACATGTTTAGTAAACATATTCTTTTTCGACTTTGATAATTCGAGACGACAAATCTGTCGAGAAGACTTTTAAAAAGCTTTTCAAGGATTTTTTTTTCAACTTTAAAATTTTGCTACATTTACGGAAATAAAGATTGAAAAAAAAAAAAAGAAAAAAAGAAAATACCTCATTTTTTTTCTTACAAAATTTATTGGATTTTCTTGTTGACGGAATTACACAGTTGATTTTGTTTTCCTTCAATGTCCAGTAGCTGCCACACTGTAAAAAACAAATGTTGTTTTTACAGCGTAATACAGCTAATTTTACAGTACTAAACTGTAAAATTGCTGATTAACTGTAAAACTGCTAATTTTATAGTTTCTTACCATGCACTTTACAGTTTCAAACTGTTGTTTTTATAGTACAATACAGTTTAATTTTACGGCAATAAACTGTAAAATTGCTAATTTTACAGTAAAAAAACTGTAAAAATGCTAGTTTTACAGTTTATTGCTGTGCATTTTACAGTTTTAAATTAGAAACTTGGCTGCCAGTATTATACTGTAAAACCAACAGTTCATTTTTTGCAGAGTAAACGTCTAAAATGAAAGATTAAATGTCAACTCAAATGCTAAATAAAAATTGAAAAAAATCGGGGGTTAAAAATAGAGAACAATTTTTGAAGTTGAAAATCATGCACATCAATCAATAAAATCTTTCTTGTTAAAGATAAAACAATTCGATAAAATTAGTAAAACTATCAGCATAAAGAAAGTATTTGTTTACTCAAATAAAGTACTATAGCCTCGAAAAACAATGATTAAAAAAAAAAAAAGCTAGGCATCTTTTAATATTTTAAACTATACACAGAACTTTAAAATCCGAAGCCTAAATAGTTTTCATAATTACGAGATACGGGCAGAATAATAATTGTGTTTTTCTGAGTAATCAGGGAGTGGGCAGAACATGTGTTGAGACTCTCGTCTTTTGTTCTTTATAAAAGCCAAAAATAAAAAAAATCATACCTTATTTGAAAAGAAACGTTTTATTTCTTGAACGGATAATCCTCCAGCCAGTTTTTCTACCTGTCTCTACATTCTTTTAAAAAGGAAGTGATTATTGTAGCTCCGTTCGTTCCTTTTCGAAAAGGTTTCAGGATTTTTAAAAGCAAAAAAGAAAAAAAAAAAAAAACCTTTTTATTTTAAAGTAAGATTTTCCTGTTAAAAAATAATGCTTTTCCCTCTTCCTGAGTTTAGCTTTATTCCAGGCGTTTTTTCAATAAACTTTACTTTAGAAGAGATCCTTAGCAAGTACGTAATATTTTTTATTGAATTCTTTTTATTTTGTTTGTTTCTTTCAGTATTATTGTTAATTTCATCTTCTATTTCAACTTAATACATATACAGGATGGTTGGGGACTGGAGATAAAGCTACCTATTCAAAAGGTTATTCTGTTTACCATTGTTAGAGCTGACAATGGGTGAATACAATAAAGTCCTTTTAAATCAGGGGCTTCCAAACTTTTTTGCTCCTAGGTCCCCTTGCCTAGTTTTCGAATTTCCCGCAGACCCCTTCATTGGGGTCGTTCCAAAACTAATCGGGAATCGTAATAATATAACTCAGGCATTCTAAAACCGGGAATTAAATGGTTAAGTTCCATTTATTGGTGTTCTAAAACAACCAGATGACAACTTTCTAAAAGATTCAGTTTGACAGTTTTACTGCAGGATAAAAAATTAAAATTTAAGTGAAAAGAAAACAGATGAAGAGAAAAACGTAACATTTTTATGCATACTTTCATAAAAACAATGGCACAAAACTTAAATCAGCTAACATTCTTACATAGAATAGGTATACAAGGAAAATAAGAAGATTGTTTTAAGTGGGACAGAGAGAATATCTTGCATGAACAAAAGGACCGCTATTTGTATCTTGTGGACCCCCAAATTTTTCTTTCCTTTATGTGGACCCCTTTCAAACTCCTGGCGGTCCATGCAGACCACTTTGGGAATCATTGTTTTAAATTTATGAAAAATTGCTGAAATGGTCGCTATTGACATTTCGTCACTACAGGTATGAGACGGTACTGAGGGCCCTGTAGCAGACGATACTCTAAGCCAATAACACACGTGTTTTTGCGGCTAATAACTTTTATATATATATATATATATATATATATATATATATATATATATATATAGGCCCAAAGCTACTCTCTTGCAGGAACTACGAGAAAAAGGAAAAACATGCTGTAACTTTACTATGCCATTACAAAAAGAATTTTTTTAAAAGTAAAGAAGTGAAAAAAATCTTCACATGTGCTACGTTTCCCCTAGTTATAAAATTTAAAAAATACAGATTTTCTACATATAACGAACCTTTTACAGACAAATTTTGTGTAAGATTGATAAATAATAAAAATCGAAATTCAGATTCTTTTCCTGAAGTAGTAGGGACTTTCTCGTTTAACTTTTAACTGGGCATAATTATTTACAGAATCATTAAAATTTCATTGGAGTAAAATACTTACCAATGTGCTTTTTTGCCAGCAGGAGGATATGAATAAAAATACCACAATGAATGCCTTAAGGTTTTTAATTTTGGACAGTCAGAAAGACGTTATGTTAGACTTAATGACTTTTAAACAAACTTTTTTTTTATTGATTGAATGTCGGAGACAGGCGTATGATTTTGTCTGCACAGAACTATGAGCGAACGATTAAACCACACTTTAAAAAATGAATGTTGTTTCTTCAGTATAACTGATTTCATAGTAATAAACTGTAAAAATACTAATTTTACAGTAATAGACTGTAAAATTGCTCATTTTTCAGTACTAAACTGTAAAATTGCTAATTTTACAGTTGATTACCGTGTATTTTAGTTTTAAACTGGAAACTCTACTGCCCGTATGATACTGTTGTTTTTACAGTATAATACAGCTAAATTTTACGGCAATAAACTGTAAAATTGCTAGTTTTACAGTAAGAAACTGTAAAATTGCTAGTTTTACAGTTTACTATTGTGCATTTTACAGTGTTGAATTGGAACCTCGGCAGCCAGTATTATACTGCAAAAACAACAGTTCATTTTTGCAGTGCATGGAAGTCAAACATACAAATAAAGAATTATATTTTAGGTGCCTTATTTCACTACTTGTTATTCTGAATAACGCATGTACTGTTTTTAATTTTTTATTTCTAAATCGTAAAGTTAATTTTTACTTGGGGAAAAATCAAGTTTGCTTCAACTAACCTGGTTTCTAATGTCATGAATAATTTGAAACAGCATGTTCTTGCTCATTCTCTTTCTTTGTAAATATTATATTAACCGAAAGGCTACTCTTTACCCATTAAATGAAGATTAAATCGATGTACAAAACTGATCCGTATCGATTAATTATCCTGAAGGTTCTGGAACGGATGTATTGATGACATTTGATTGTTAATCCAATAAATCAATGTTTTATTAAGTTATATCTACAAATCGAAAACTTGTAATTTATTTATTTATTTATTTTTAAATGTAATATTAATTTTGTGGACTAGTGTTACACTAAAAAATGAAGTTGTTTTTACGGTATAATGCAGTTACTTTTATGGTAATAAACTGCAAAAATTGTTAATTTTACAGTACTAAATCGTAAAAATGCTAACTGTACAGTAATAAACTGTAAAATTGCTAATTTGACAAATTATTACCGTGCATTTTACAGTTTTAATCTGGAACCCCTGCTGCCAGTATTATACTGTTGTTTTCACAGTACAATACAGCTAAATTTTATGGCAAAAAACTGCAAAATTGCTAATTTTACAGTAATAAACTGTAAAATTGTTAACTTTTCAGTTTATTACTGTGCATTTTACAGTTTCAAATTGGATCCTCGGCTGACAGGAGTATACTGTAAAAACAACAATTCTTTTTTTACAGTGTAGAATGGATACTAAACTAAACGGTCTCTCAGAACAAAGGGTAGGAAGTTTTTTAAAATCTGGCAAAAAAGACGAAAAGTTAGGAGCCTGATATTATTATCAAAGCTTTACCTTAAATAGTACTTTCTAACATCACTGGGGACTTTTTGTACGTTCATTAGAAACCTTTCTTGTGCATGCGTGCCAATGTTCGAAATTCTATGTTTTTTTTCAACCTTATTTCGGGCTTTCGTTTGCTGAACTATGGTGAGTAAAAACTAGAAAGAAAAGAACACTTGCGCATATTTTCGTACTCATTTCTCGCCCCTTCTTCCCAACCTGCCTCCCCCTTTCAAGAAATCAAATCACTCTAACGACTTGCACTACTTGACACCGAAAGCAAAAAAATAATCATATCAAACCATTCTTTGAAGAGATTATAAAGATAGAAGAGGGGGGAAGAATGATGAGTTTTAAAAAAAATTTATGTACTTTGACATTTTATATCTCGGCACCTCATAACACTACAAAATAAGAAAAAAAAAAGCATTTTAAAAATAGCTTTTCACTAAATAAAAATTTTGCTCGGAAGTAATAAATAGTTTTTGATGTATAAGAAAACTGAAAAAAATGCATCTAAAGTTCAAGGTAGCTGCGCGAGTCCCCTCTCTATCACCGGGGACTTTAGTATGTTCATCAAGAAGTGTGTGAAGAAGATCATGTTAGTGTGTGCCAATTTTCAAAATTATATTTTTTTTTCGCTTTTTTTCCACTCTTCTTTTCACCTTCGTTTACTATACTGCTTCAGGCAGTTTTTTTCACGTCTTTAATGTGCTGCAAAAACGAACAAATAGGACATTTCTTCGGTGAGATACCCTCAAATTTAGGATTTTTCATAAAATAAAAGTAAAAATCTTGGAATACTTTTTAGAGAGATGAAAGGTACTTTATGTGCTTTTCTGTATCACTGACAAGATGTATACAACATTCCATGATGACTTTATCATATATCACTATGTTATATGACATTACATGATAAATAGATAAAACGTGAAATCAAAACAAACAACCAAAAAAGAAAGAAAAAAAAAAAAAACTCACTTTTGCACTAATAATATTTGTAAGGATGTGCATTAGGGTGGGCTGAAAAAGTCTTTTTTTTTTATTTCGATGATGGGTAATGCGGAAAAGGTGCCATTGGGGAAGAAAAGGGCACATAAATTAAAGAAAAAATTTTGGTTAATTTCTTAATCTGATGCAAATACGTTGAAGTTTGGTACAAATGCAATTTTTTGAGATTTTTAGGAAATTATTTAAAAAAAAGTTTTAGCACCTGATATCTAAAAAAGCATTATATCGGACAAATAATGAATTATACCACAGACTTCATTTTTATGGAATTGCTATGCTCTCAATGGCACCTTTTCCACCTTACCTGTATAGAAAATAGAAAAAAGAAATTTTTTTAATAATTGCTAAGGCTCGAAAAAACTGCACTTTTTCTAAACTTCAACGCATTTGCGGCAGATCAAGAAATTGACCGAAAAATTTCAATTTTTTATGTGCATTTTGCTCACCCAATTTCAATTTTTCCATATTGCCCATTATCGAAATTAAAAAAAAATGTATTTCTCGGCGCACCCTAATGTGTATGCTTTTAAATAAGTTTTGAGCAAAATAGATTTCCTCTATATTAAAACATAATTGTATTCACGAAGGTCGTAAAAAAAGAAAAAAAAAGACAAATTTGAGAAAAAAAGCAGGTGATCTACAAAATAATTTTGAATCCATTAAACGATTGAAATTTTATATCCATGAAAAAATATCATCTTTTAACATTATTCGGTCATGAGAGGACGTTATTTGTTAACCCAGATATTTGCAGCTTTTGCGACATCCAATATTTGATGACAAGTGTAAGAATTTCTAGAACTGAGCGAAAAAAAATATATAGGGTCACCTGGGGTAATTCCTGGTCAAAAAGCATTAACATCCAATTATCACAAAATCTATCTAAGTTAGAGTTACAAATTTTGGTATGGAAGAAGCACATTGGGATGTCCATCGAATAAAATATTCATGCTATCAACAATACATAATGAACTTGAATAATTGTCGTTAATTAGTGACCAGGAATTACCCCAGAGATGGGGTAATTCCTGGCCACTTACGGGGCAATTATTGGTCACTCAAATGATTGATGAAAATGCATACATTTTGTAAGCACATTATTAATACAAGTTATTAAACTAATTAGATAAAGAATTTATTTATATATATAGCTAATTAAACACTGTATTTAGTTTTTTTAAGGAAGAATGCAATTGTTTTCAACATAATAGCTTTACTTAATAAAACTTAGCCAAAATACTTTTTATACACTTTGTATGCAATAGCTACAGCTTTTATATCTGTTGTGAATGAATCTTCACCTACCAAATAAATAGGTCCATAAAAAAT
Source organism: Uloborus plumipes (assembly GCA_038373865.1). NCBI lineage: Eukaryota > Metazoa > Arthropoda > Arachnida > Araneae > Uloboridae > Uloborus > Uloborus plumipes. The sequence continues at coordinate 29,383 of JAXGGA010005347.1, read as the reverse complement.
ATGGTGCACATGCACCATACACACTGAGCACATGCTTCTGTCTGTTATGAACAGGTTAAGGTGAACAGTTAAGTGAATAGTACAATGCAGTTACAATTAAGCATTTTTCTTAGTATAATTAAGAATAATTATTAAAACTTATAAAATAATTGGATGAAATTTAACAAAGAAAAATTCAGTATATTGTATACTTATCATTAACAGATAAGAATGTTACATTGCGGTTACAGTTAACTTTGCAGTTAAGGCTCACAGAGTTACATATAGTTTAAATCAATGACATATGTCAATAATAGGTGAAATAATAATCCATAAATATTAAAAAAAGGACTGACCAGGAATTACCCCACTGACTAAGAATTACCCCAGTAGCCAGGGGCATTATTTGGAGCCTTCCTGCAAATTATTCAAAACAATACTGGTAAATCCAAAACTATTTTTCAGTAACTGACATGGTACCTAATTCAACAAAAGAAAACGAAAAAGAAAAATATTCAGAAGTTTGAGTTTGATCACGATCTTTGTACAAATGTATCAAAACTAAGGCCAATCTTGTTTTACGAAATTTACCAAGCGATTTTAAAAAGATTTTTTTTTTCAAACTAAATACACAGTCAACTCATAATTAAGTAATGAATTGCAATGAAGATAGTTCAGAGTACCTCTGTGATTTTTTTCATTTTGCTGAAGGATTATTAAGACATAAAAAGGACTGTGACCAGGAATTACCCCGGGTGACCCTATATACTTGTTTTAATATTTTACATAAGATCTAATGATTAGTAAACAAGTATTACTAAACCTAATTTTTATCAGGCACAACTGTGGGGCATCAAAAAAGAAAGAAATACGATTGGCATAAGAATATTATTGTATAAGAAATGAACCAAAAAGTCACTCATAACTAAATTGCTCTGAAACGTAACAAATAAATTCCTTCTTTAAGCAACATTGATACTGTTTTTAAACATAATTGTTGAAGTCGGTCGAAAAACGATTGATAAAATAATAATAATAAAAAAACCGAATCATTTACAAATAGAACCTTAACACGGACCCATATGCTCTTTTGCATGAAAACTAATCATACATTAAATCGCAGGCAATATATTAGTGTAAAATTTGTAACTTAAAAAAAATCTTGATTTTCTCCAGGGTTGTTTTAAATGTGCCACAATTGTCATCCAAGAACCAGATATAACTGACTATATTTCTAAAAATTTGTTTTTGCTGCCATTATAAAAGAATAAATTATTGTTACGAAAATAAGAAGTAACCTCTTTCATTTGGTTTTCAACCTAATCGTTTCATAGAATAATAAAAAGTACAATAAGAGAAATATGCTTTCAAAGCAAAAAAAAAGTTTGTTCTTGGATCAAAAATGATTCTCGTAGCCCTGTAACTGTTGCAATACATCATGATTTAGTAACCCTTTTGAATGAACACCTACCCGAAATCTGATTTTAAATGCGTTTTACTAAAAACCTTAACAAGTGCATCTCTTTGCCTCTCACTGCCTCCAATTGATGACATCCTTATCTTTATTGCGGACAAAATAAGCTATTACCTTTCCTTTAGTAAATGAGCTTACGATTCATAGAACTCCGGAAAAGAAGGAAATTAAGTTAGAAATCAAATGCAAACCGGAATCAAGGAGGTAAGCGAAGCTGTTGTCTAAAAAAAGAGACCAAGTTTCTTCTGATGCACACTGCAATATTAGTAAGATAATTTCAGATGCCTTATATTTTCATCAAGTATGCATAAAAATGGCTTTTGTATTGGAAATAACAATGGGGGCAGAGTTATATATTCTTCTAATCGTATTCTGGATCCACCTGCTTTTCTTTAATATGCATGCCTTTTGCATTTATTTCTTTTCTTCAATAATCAATTTAAATCTCCCTATTTTAATATTTGATAAGAATTTAATAATGCAACATGTTCTTATTTTAATTTTTAATATTTAAATACAAGCCTTGACATTATTATGCGTATTCCGATTAACTATTTTTTAAGAAGAAATTAGTGTCCTATTGTTACATTTTTTTACTTATCGTCTGCCAAACTTTTCTTATGTCATTTTATTAGTATGCATGGCAACGAGTCGTTCAATTTCAAATACGCTTTTATTCGTTTCACTTGTGGGTTTGTATATTACTCTGAATAAAATATTAAATTAACGTTCTTTACAAGTATAAAAGTAATATATTTAATACTAGCAAAAATACCCGGCGTTGCCTGGGCCAATAATGATTTATAGAAACAATTCATACTCACCTTTGGGTTTTTTTTCCTGAACTCAAAACACACCAAATTTTGGATAACTTTTTTGGGATACCTAGGATAATTTTACTCCCCTCCCTACTTTATGAAAATACATTAAGTATTATTATGTCACTAATTTTTGTCTCAGAGAAATAGTCATCAAATGCTGAGATACTATTGCTGACCATAAAATGACAATAACAGTTTTTGAACTCGATGATTTCGAAATTAATAGGGAACATTTGACAATTATTTGTGCAAAAACGCAAGTTAATGGTAATGCAGTCTTGTTTAAGGGTTTGATTAATTTAGTATGCGGATTACCTTACGTTTTGACATAATTTTAAAAAGGTTTTTATTGGATACATACGGAATATGCCAACAAAAGAAAAAAAACTGAACGTTTCGAATGTGGGAGTATTATTTCGATGATTAAGATTTTTCCACAGTCGATAAATATCAGACAATAATCATTTTATTTTGGTTACGTTGTGTAAGAAGTAAAGTATTATTGCGTAGTCTTTGGCACAAAAACTGGCGTTAGTTGAAAAAAATCTCCGTGCATCTCAGTTGCTAAAATCTTGCATTTAGCATTTAGCACCCCAGAGACCCCTGTACCTTCCAATTTGCCTGGATTTACCGGTTATTAAAATCTTGCAACAAATTTGGCAAAATTCCTGTTCAATTGGATACTAAGTACCTGGCCAATTGTAAATATCCCCAGAAAGTGCCAAATCAACGAAAACAAATTTGAGAAATGCCGAAAGGTTGTATTTAAAGCTCCATCAAATTGGAAATAATGAACCTAATTCATTTATTAGTTGCCAATCTCATCTAGCGATTACGTTACCGATATTCTAAAACATATTTACAAAACTCGCGAAAATAATTGATGCAGTGAACAATTCTTACAGAAAATACTGTAGAATACAATTTATACTACAAAATAATATTTGCATGTTTCAAAGCACAATAAAAAAACACATTGCTTACACCACAAAATGTTTTAAATACAAATCATGGTAAAAGCTCGTTAGCGAGCGGGCGCGCGAGCGTCTCCAGTGTCTATGAAAAAGCCACGTATTAACCATGAAGCTGAAAAAAACTTTCTTTTTGATTTGACTTGAGAATAGCCTTGAAAACTTAATGCGAAAAGCGGAAATGATACATGCAATTCTAGCTATCGACAGGGAGTTGAGATGATGCACTAAATATTGAATTAGTTTGTTGAAAGCCTTCGCGGATTTATGCGAAAAATGTACCTTAAATTGGAATGAAAAACGCGCTACCAATCGAACTTTTTCGAATATCGTTATAAACTATAGCCTATGTGTTATTCTGATGTATAAGCTACATTATGGTAAAAGTTTCATTAAAATCCATTCAGTAGTTTTTGCGTGAAAGAGGAACAAACATACATCCATCCATCCATCCAAACATCCAAACTTTCGCATTTATAATAGTAGTAACATTATTATTAATACTAAAGACTAAACTATTATAAGTGTATAACTGAAACACTATAAGTAGTATTATAAGTGTTTCAGTTGCTTGTATGTAAATCTGAATAAAATATACAATTCATGTTCTTTTCAAATATAAAGTAAAATATATTTTAACTATTACTAGGTGACCCGTGCGGAATTCCGCAAAAAAAAAAAAAAAAAAAAAAAAAAAAAAAAAAAAAAAAACCTCTAAACTTAAAATTGAGTTATTCAGGTTCAAAGATTTCAGTCCTCGATTAGATGTGTTAGATTTGGTGTCTTAGTTTCGCTCCCCAGCTAAGGCGGTTTATTTTAAAACATTGGTTGTCGTGGTATAAAACAGAGGATACCTTTCTGCCCCCATTACGATAAAAAAACCACTACAAAAGTGATACCCTACATTAAAATCAAATACCCAAGGCTACTACTAAACTAAATACTAACGTTATCGCAAAACTACCATAGTATTTTGAAACAATAAAAGTTACAATTAAGGTTTACCGAGCTAAGCCTTGGCTTGAAATGTAGCATTTAAAATTGATTTGAACAACAATGGTAACGATTTCAACAGTTGAGCAAAAAATTTAACCTTTTCAAACTTCAATCGCTTACAAGTCGCTTAAACGTGGATTTTCGAGATTCTCGTTACGCGGCGCTAGCGGAGAAACGTTCTAAAGAACGCATTTTTTTAATATTTCGAATGAAATCAAAATGGAGACGATACGACAATTATTTCGCTAGATAGAGTCAATTTTGTGCCCAAAAATTGAAGTTCGAATAAAAAACGAACCGACACTTTTTAGAGGATGGGTCTAATTTTCGTCAATAGCCCGCGGGATAAGCTTCAAAATCATAAATTTTCATGCAATTCGATAAAGAAATAAAAATATTTTTGAAAAAAAAAATTGAACCGACTTCTGAACTTCACTCAGCAAATGCTCTAAAAAGTAAAAAATAATTTTATTCTTTGAACACCATCGATACTACATTTAAACATAAGTTATGAAGTCGGCGCAAAAAAGCTAAATAGAATCATTCGAAACTATAATTATAAATTTAAATGAATCCAGGTTCTTTATTCGCATTCGCATTACATAAAAATACATATTTATGTAATGGTACAAATATTCAGCTCTCAATTTTCAATGATTTCTCTGAAAATGTTGGCAAAATATAGTAAACATCATTTTACCTATAGTTTTTGCGCCGACTTCAAAACTTATGTTTAAATGTAGTATCGATGGTGTTCAAAGAATAAAATTATTTTTTACTTTTTAGAGCATTTGCTGAGTGAAGTTCAGAAGTCGGTTCAATTTTTTTTTCAAAAATATTTTTATTTTATTCTTTTTAGTGTAAATGTACATATGAAATAAGGTAATGTTTCCATTACAAAACTTCACATAATTTGCTAAAGTAAATGCTTCATAAAATAAACTATGTAAGGAAAAAAAAGAAAGAAAGTATCAGCGCGTCTAAAATTTTAAACGATTGACACTACAAAATAATTCTTTTTATTCTCTGGTATTTATTTGTGTACTAGTTTAATCAAAGGCTAAATATTAAAGGCTTTTCAACTAATTTATATTTCAAAACAACACTAGATTCTAGCGGTTCAGAAAATTTTACGACGTATTACGTCGTTAACGATTACGTACGCGGCCCGCTAATAAGTTTCATGTTTGCTTCAGTTAAGCCTTCATTCAAAATTTTCATTATCATTATAATAACTGTTTCATATCTATCACGTTCTGTAACAATGGATTTCATATTTAATCATTTAGGACAAATCGCTTTAAATTTGAGCAAAAATTTGGAGATTTTCCTCACTTTCTTCAGAATTTCTTTATCAAACCTTATGTAAATTAAGACTAATAAAACCTGAAATATTACGAATCAATTAGTACCTGGTACGACTTTCAGTTCGTTGGAGTTCGGGAGAAAAAAGCAGGACATAGAAAGATACTCGGTTTAAAATCTTCAAAAAGACCATAGAAATGAATTTCATTATGCAATCCAGAGAAGCCTGGCGTTCAAAATGGTCATTATTACGATTACTGTGATCCCAATTTCTTTTTCGAAAGATTTCTGTAGGTTCCCGTTATCGAACCCGGACCACGAGAGGATGGGACCAATCGGAAAGAAAGACCTTTCTAACAAAAAAAGAATTTTTGAAATCGGTCCAGGCGTCTTCGAGTAATCTTGTAACATACCGAAAAAAAAAAAATTCTCCGACGAATTGTATAACCTCCTCCTTTGTTGAAGTCGGTTAATGAGCGAGTTTCGACCGGGTATAGGATTCGGCTTAGAGAAATAATATATGGAGATTAATACTAAAGGCTAAACTTTATTACTACTTATATGTTGATGTATTATAAGAGCATCTAAAAGCGTATTTTTCAGTTTTTTTAAAACTAATTTAAAGATTATTATTGTTTCAAAAAGAGATATACGGAAACATAAAGGATGTTTTAAAGAGTTTGATGTTCGTAATTGCAAAGTGCTTTCCTTAAGGCCCCGAGCCGGCGAATCAAGATTAAGTTTGACCACTTTGGATCCAACGCGTGTTTGAGTGCTTGATAGGTTGTCTTTTCTGGCATAGTATCGCGTTTTTGGAATTTTTTACTGTGAGCAATTATTAGCGGCACGTGGATTTGGTAAAGCTTAGCAATGCGCCAAGACTTTTTTTGATAACCCTAGCTCCGCAACAATGAAAAGTTGAAAGTAAAAGTTTATAAGTTGGATCCAAAGTGGTGAAACTTAATCTTGGTGCGTCGGCCTGTCTATATAGCGGCTCTAGCTTTCCTCGTATTAATTTTAACTAACATATAATTATTATACCTAAGTAATAATTTTAAATACTTCTGCAACTGCGTTTACCTGTGACACATCCCTTCTAGATTCCCTACTGAACTACCTTATTCACTTGATACTTTTTTTCGGCGCTATGTTTTACATCGATTCTTCCCTGGTACCGATAACGTTGATTCAAATCGGTATCAAAACAAAATTTCGGAAAATATACGGTATCGCCCCGTCATGTATGTACTAATTAAAAGTGTAGTACACTAATTTCCATTCAGATGAACATACTGTATAGATAAAAGGCGAGTGTTCGCAATAATGACGAATATTTGAGACACCGTTAGTTAAGATTTCTTCTAATCGATGAGAGTGTCAAGGGTGGTTAGCGAAGATAAGCATGGACCATCATGTTCAAAGTAGTGCATCATCCGATGTCAAGTGTAAGTAAAATAATGTGCGTCCAGCTATACTTAATTTTCTGATATGCAACTGTTAATTTAATTCTCTTGAATTAAAAGTGCAATTTTTCCTGTATACAGTAGTACGATGTACATCGGCACAATTTAAAGCTTATTTTTTTCAATACCTACTTTCATTAATACAGATCACTATACTGGATCCCTTAATAGTTCTATTAATGAGGCTCTATCGCATGTCTAATGTAGCTTCATACTAATTCCCAATAAGTGATCATCAACTTTTTCAGCATGCATCCAAAAGTTTGGAAACAGAAGCGTGAAAATATTAACGTTGTCGCATTAACACTGTAAGCCTTGAATTTCAACGCAAAAGGATGAGAAATTTAATGTCTGTTGGGCAACGTTGTCAACGTGAATTTATCAAATTGAATTCTGTGTGTACTTAAATGAAGTGTTTTATTATCGAAATCAATCACCAGTAGAACTCCACTGGAAACTTTCACTGCCTTCTGCCTCTCTATAACTTCCTTCTAAAGTACTGAATTTATTGGAATTGTAATCAATATGAAAATGTGAAGGTTATTCGGTAAAGGTCAAGACTAGCGGTCGCCACTGCCAGTGGCGACTAAAAATATTTTTGTCGACTATAAAATGTGGTGTTGGTCGCCAAACTGGCGACCTACTTTTTTCTGAGAGAAAAATACAAAATTCCGATGCATCTCGCCAATTATGACGAATAGCATCAGCTTCGTCACTATCGGTCAATGTTAACTTGGAGGGAAAATCATCCTATCTGCTTTACAAAACGTCTGAATACATAATTTCAAGGAACTACTTTGATATATGCCCCAAATCGGAAATTTGGCGACTTTTTATTGTCGCCAAGAAAAATATCTGTTTCTGCTGTTGCCACAAAAAATTTGTTGCTACAAAACTTTAAAAAAAAACTCAAAAAATAGTACAAAACTCAAGAAAATACTAAATTTGGCAACAGCAAAAACCTAAAAGCTGGAAAAAACCTAAATTGGCAACACCAAAATAAGAAACAGCAACCCTAAAAAGTCCGAAAAGGAGTGCCAGATTTGGCGATTAATTTTGGGGGGGGATATCAAAGTTATACCAATTTCAATCTAGAAAATGCAATGAAACTTTGGAGGAAAAATAGTCAAAGATGACCAAATTTATGATTAATTAGCAAATTAAATAAAATGTTTCTTAAACTTCAAGTATGCAGGTGCGTTTAGTTTTTGTGTTATTTGCACAATGCCTTATTATTTGAATTTCAAAATGAATAATTTATTTTTTAGAAAAGTTTTTTTTTAAACTATTTTTTTAAATAAATAGTAATTTGCTTAAGATATATGCAAGTACAAAATGTAATATAGTAACTATAAGCAGAGTGATGTTGAGTGGGATTACAATTTTGGAACTCGGCTCAAAGTGACCCACCAGCAATGCCAAAGTGGCCACTAACTGTTTTGGGTTTACTGGCCATTGGCCGCTATCAAATTTTTTAGTCTCAAACTTTGCTATTCGGCAATTGTTCGTATACTAGAAAGTAAGTTTGTTATGTTCTAAATGAATTTTTTGCTCCGATCTAAATTTCGGAGTATGGTTGAGTTACAAAAAGCAGATGGCTAAAATGGTACTTGCACAATCTTTAATTTATTAAAAGCAGGAATGCACCGAATGGAATACCATATAATGAGTACCGAATATTCGGTTAAAATTCTAAGGAATGTTCTGCCAAATATCAAATGCTGAGTAAAAAGTTTTAAAGTCTAATTGTTATACTTTTACTTTATGCTGATTTAAAGTGAAAAATATTTATCTATCTTGTGCATTTTACGAAATGCAAATGCATTTCAACATCTTAACTTTATTTACATTAAGTAAATTTTTAATTTCGGTTTAAATAAAAATAAAATGATTTATAAAGCAAAAATAAATCATTACGGCTAACTTGGTTTATGTTATTCAGCAAATCAACTTAATTAATGATTGATTTTTTCCTTGTATGATTTGATAATTGATAATAATGCCAATTCTTTAAGAATCTTGCATTTATATAAATCCACGTTGCTTAAAATAACATTAAAATTTATTTATTTCAGTAATTTTCCGCTATCTTACTCTCCTCAGTAACGGGAAAACAGATAATAGGATTGAATGATTTAGCGTCTGTGTGTTTTCTTTTTAAAAATTACTTTGAATATGATAATATTTGAAAGAAACAGTTTAAATTAATTTAGAACTAAGTTACTATATACTATAACTTTCACTCATTGTATAAAAAAATGTCTTTGATTACATAGTTGAAAATTTTCCTGAAATTTTACGGTAAAAGTTACTGGCATCCATGCTGCCTGTAATTTGTACCGTAAAATATTTTTTTTATTGTAAAATTTTACGGAAGAGAAAACGAGAATTAAAAAGCGCGAGATACGAACGACAAGAATCGAACCCGGGACCAGGGCCGTCATTTCAAGTTTGCCCACGAGGGGGGGGGGAGGGCAAAGGGTCCAAACAAAAGGCAATTTTATCAGAAAACATCAAAAATCACGCCCACTTATATGTAAATACATTGATTTCTCAAAGTCAGGGGGGGGGGTAATTGACCCTCCGGCCCCCGTAAATAACGGGCCTGCCCGGGACCCATTTTTTCACACTATTTTACTATCAACGGGACCAGATGAAACACATTAGAAGAGCGGAAATAGGGTGTCATGGTTCATCTCACAGTAAGTCACGTGGTGATCAATTGGCCCTGCACTCCCAATTTTTTTATCGGTATAATTTACTGTAAAAATTTTCTGCACGGTAAACGCTACATTTTACAGTCACATTTACCATAAAAGCTTCCCGAGTTTTTATCAGTGTACCAATTGCCAAACATTCAAGTTTGGGTAGAGTTCAGTGGCGGAATATTAAAGTATTCAGACATACCGAATATTTGGTTTAGCTGCCGAATATCAACCGAACATTTAGTGTATTCCTAATTAAAAGCATAAAAATGTAAAGGTTTTTTGCTTACGGAAAGGTATATCTATGAATAGTGTGTTATTTTGCTCATAAGCATTGCAAATAAAAAGAAAAAAAAAGAAAGAAACATTCTTAGCGTAAGAAGTGTATCGGCTTATATTTCAGCATGAAAATATAAGAAAAGGTAATATTGTGCTACCAAAACGAAATTGATACCATAAACATAATTCATTTTCACTGACTATTATTTGAGACCAAATAAATTTGGAACAATGTCGTATATTTTGAAATGGTTCTCTTGAGAAAATGGATAGTTCGACTTTAGGTGTATTGCCACACTTTGAATAAAAAATTGTTGAGTTAAAATCTGAATGCGGAGTTAGAGGGTTTTACGATGTTGTGGATTTCTGGAATTGCATTTGGAAGTGAAACAAATTACGGAGGAAAATGTGGCAGGATTTTCAAAATTTATTCAGCTGTGCATGGTGTGAGAATGAATGTATACGAGGCCCAACGGCACAAACTTATAGTAAAAGTAAATTGTAAAGAAACCCTGAATTGAAAGCGCGATCTTTTATTTATTGAACTACATTTTATTTATTGGTTATGTCAATTTCCTTACTTTTTCCACAGAAGGTTGCGATTGATCTCTACACTAAAAATAAACAAACTTTTTTTTGTGCAGTATAATACTGAAAGCAGAGGTTGTTCCAATAAATTGCACAGTAATAAACTAAAATTAGCAATTTTACAGTTTATTATTGTAAAATACAGATGGGTTACAAAATAATACGAACACCTGTGAAAAAGTGTGACTTATTTCACACCTGTAGCACAGCCGCGCCACCCTGCAACAGAAGTGGCACCTAGTGAGCGTGAAGAGGAAGCCATTAGTCTCTCAACATTAGTCACGTATGTTGCATGAGTTTATCTAACTAGCTTTTATAAGGTAAAATGTTTGACCTGTCAGAATTCCAAAGAGGGATGATTGTTGGGGTGCGTGTGGAGCATCGGTGACAGAAACAGCAAACCTTTTGGGGTTTGCAAGAAGTACTGTATCAGCTGTTATGACAGCATACATGAAAGAAGGTAAGACGAAGTTTTCAAAGCAAAATCGTGGCCGAAAGTCAAAGCTTGATGATTGGGATAAACGTGTCTTGAAGCGCGTAGTATCTCGAGAACACAAGCAATAATTATCCGAGATAACATTAGTCATGAACAGTCATCTTCAGGACCCCGTTTCAACAAGAACTGTTCAAAGAGAACTTCATGCAGTAAACATTTATGGGAGAGTGGCAATTCGTAAACCCTTGGTGACAGCAATCAATGCTTTCACGCCCCGTCAGTGGTGTAGAAGTCACAAAAGCTGGTCTCCACAGCAGTGGCAGCAGGTAATATGGTCCGATGAATCATCCTTCACCTTATTTCAGAGCACTGGACGCGTTTATGTCTGGAGATCACCCAAAGAAGCGTTTGATCCTGAATGGCTCTTACCAACTGTGAAACATGGAGGTGGCTCCATTACTGTTTGGGGTGCGATTTCTTTGCATGGTCTTGGGCCACTAGTACGTCTGCACGGGAGAATTAAATCTAATGAATATCTAAGCGTTCCAGCGGATCATGTTCATCCTTTTGTGCAGACAGTATTCCCTGGAGAGCGATCGATTTTTCAAGATGACAACGCTCCTATCCACACCGATAGGTGCTTCCAAACATGGTTTGAAGAGCATGAAAAGGAAGTTGAGCATCTCGCCTGGCCCCCTCAGTCTCCGGACTTAAATATTACTGAACATTTGTGGCAATATTTGCAGTCTAAACTTCGTTCCCGATTCCCACCTCCATCAAATCTTTCAGAATTAGAGGCCACTTTGTAAGAGGAATGGCTTAATATTCCTTTAAACGTTGTCAGTGACTTTTATGCATTGATCCCACGTCGTATTAAATCTGCAATTCAGTCAAAGGGTGGTCCAACTCCCTATTAATAAAGAATTTTTGATATTTCACAGGTGTTCGTATTATTTTGTCACCCATCTGTACATAGAGAAAAAATAACAAGTCCAAAAAACTGAAGAACATCCAACACGTATGAGATTGTTCAGAAAAAATCCCTCTTTTTCATTCGGAAATATTAGACGATTTTATTTACTACTAGAAACCGTTTTTTCACCTCAATAGTTTAAATTTTATGAACTTCATTGGTAAGTGGCAATAGATTAATTGATTCTCTACCTTCCAATCATAAAGCGAATAAAATTAACATCAATCCACGGAAGGTTAAATCAACAAGAAATATTGATTACTCAAAAGGAAAAAAAAAGGAGTAAGAAATTTAAGATTTTTATTAGATGTTTAAAACAAAATGACACATCATAGTTCTGGTACCTTTCTAAAACCAGAAAAAAATCAATTACTCTCTTCACGTCTTGAAAATTAAAGACCGAAAACATTCTAAATGCTGGTCGCGTATAATCAAAAGATAACCGTCCTAAACTTCGTACTTCCTTTTTTCTCACTTTTGTTCCAGGAAAAAAGCTAAAGACAATTTCCGTAGCAGAGCTCTAAATTAACCAATTCGAGTGTCGTAAAATTGCCTTTAACGAGAAAGTGGTGTTAAATTCGTGATAATGGGTTATAGCGTGAAGAGCAATAAGTTTTCAATTACATACACATAGCTTTTTTTTCCTGTCTTGCTTGTATTTCCTTTAGTAATGAAAAAAAAAAAAAAAAAAAACTAAATAGTGATTAAAAAAAATCTTGAATAATTCTCAAAGCATTATTAAAAAAAAATATCTTTGTGCTGCACTGCAAAAAATAAGCTGCTGTTTTTACAGTATAATACTGGCAGCAGAGGTTCCTGTTTAAAACTTTAAAAGCACGATAGTATACTGTAACACTAGATATTTTACAGCTTATCACTGCAAAGCAATTAGCAATATTACCATAAAATTAACTCTATTATACTGTAAATCAACAGTATAATACTGGCAGAAAAGTTTCCAGCTTAAAACTGTAAAATGCAAGCAATAAAGTGTGAAACTAGCAATTTTACTGTATACTAGCAATTTTAGTCTACTACTGTAAAATTAGCAATTTTACAGATTATTACCGTAAAATTAGCTGTATTATACTATAAAAACAACTTGAACAGAAAAAAAAGGTTGGTGGTGGTGAGGGAACCAATCATAATTATTGCAATTTTAAGTCATCTGGCTCTTTAATATATGAAGGGTCAGGGGGGAAAACCACGGTAGTCACATTTGATTCATTTTGAGAAAAACGAAATTTAAACTTTACGAACTCATAAACTTCCCCAGTATACTTGTTCTAAAATGATAATAATACATGGACTACAGTGTTTTTTCACGAATATTGCATATACTAAACGAAATTACACTTATTTTTATAACAGGTGGTAGCATCACTTTGAATTCAACAAAAAGTGGACTACCGTGGTTTTTCCCCCTGACCCTTCATATCATTCCTTATGCTCTTTCGAACAATGTGCGGGATGCCTGGCTGCCGGTGCTGGTTTGCGTTTTTTAATGCGCATCACATTTTTACAGGTAGAATTAGTGATTTCAAAATCATTTTAAGGCAGTTAGAAGCTTAAACCAGGAGTAAGAAAGTCATGTAGTATATAATTGGAAAGCTCTATATTTTAGCTTTACAATGGTTTTAATTTATTCTATTTTATTGGAAGAGAAGTTTGCAGACATTTACATGAAAATACTTTTCGGTTTTGTTCACACTTTTAAAGTTTTTAAACAGATCTGCATTGCGTACAATTTTTAAAATGGAAATCGCGTGTCTTTCACACCAATTTTCGCTGAAATAGGAAATGGTGGGGTCAAAAACATATTTTTGCTTGATTGATTTGACGTAGAATTGCCCTAAAATGATTTAATAATCATTACTTTTACCGTAAACAAGTGTAATGCGCAGTAGAAAATGCAGCCTCTACCCTTGGTGGCAGCCAAGGGACTTTCAGATGAGCAAAAAATGGTCCAAATATCGGTTTTTCTTTTATGATATTTCTAAAAACTATATGATTGAAATACATGTTATTGCTATTGTAAATAAATAGCTTTACCTTATTTGTGGTGAATTTGTATCAAAAACTAATTTAATAATGAAATATACATCAGTAAAACAGTAAATGTTGATTTTTTCAAAACATAATTTTACACGTGTTTACAAATTTCATACTGGTCTAGTGTAAAAAATTATTATTTAAATTTGCTAAAAATTTTTTGCCATGTACTTAAGAAGCTTGTTAACATTTTGTTGGGAAGGAATTTTCTATTTTATTAGCTGTGTCAAATATATTTGCTATGTTTTTTTGAAATACGGATATCTTTTACTTAAAAAAAAAAAAAAATGTAGATTTTAGTTTTTTTTCTTTAATTTTTACCACAATATATAGAAAAAGCACTCCCATCATTTTATTTTCTGGTGTTTTATGCTCCACATTTTTCCTGTATTTTGTCATTTTGATGAAATTCAGGCGCGAGGAATAATATAGAAAAAGTGTTAAAATTCAAATTTAAAATTAAAAAAAAATAATTTTAAAATATTGCAATGAAAATTTTTATACGTATTAGTATTAGCAACGTATAGCTATGCTGAAAATTTCAAAGAAATTCATTGAAAATTGCTAAAGAAAAAAATAATGATAGTCCCTTGTCGCCTTAAGGAAAGATATATTAAAGAGCCAAACGTCTTAAAATTTTTGCTTTTCGACGTTGCATTGCTTTTCGCTCTTGGACTAATATATTTGTACTGTCTAACATTCTTAGGTAAAACCTTCCGCGTGTTTATGCATGTGTCAGGTCTTCTTTGATCTTACCAAAATAGGGGTGGTAGGTAAGATAATAATAAGGAGAAGACTAATAAGAAGCATTTTGAGCCGTATTACGCAACGTAGAGCGATGGTAATTTCAAATACATAGTTTAGTTGAATATGTCAAAAGGATAGCAAGTGCAAGTTTTAAATTGAAAACTTCTGAAAGTTCCCACTCGCAACCCATCACCTCTTTTTAAAGGGGACAGGTTCGCGAGTGCTAGGCGCGGTTTTCATGGACGGACACATCTTGTGTTCCTGAGAGTTTCTAAATAATGCATGTTGTCGAGGCTTTTTTTGATTCTTGTCAACATTTTAAAAACTTTTTTCATCGCATACTTGTTTTTAATTTCCTCTTGAGTTTGTTTCTTTTAAATTTTGTTACAAAGATAAAAATCAACTTGCTTAAATATTTACGACATGAGTGGGTTTCATGTTTTTTGCAGCAAATATCGCTACTTCATGATGGAGAAGTCAAAATCAAATGTTTGGCAATAAGTATATATTTTATACTGAATGGTTTTGTTGTGCTTATACGTAGGATCATATATGTATGAGGCAAAACATTGAAACAGCCAATTTCTCCGTCAGTCGCTATATTTTGAGATTATTAAAAAAATAGTTTCGGATGCATTTCACCAGACTTAAAATACGTCCCATAGAAACAGAAAATAAACTGTAATTTAAGGGATGCTTGTAGAAACTCATTTAAACGCTTCTGGAACCAGAAATATTTCATTTCCTCGGCAAATGTTTGTTCAAGTGAAACATGTAATATAACCTTGTGGGAGCCGTAGCTGATATTTGTCCATTACTAAAAATCGATATTTTCAATAACGTTAACTGAAATTCTTTCCTTACGTGAGAACGCTGATAAAACGTTCAAAATTGTGAACAATGTTACAGTTTTTAGCTTCATATCTGGGAAAAAGTTTTCAGAACTCGGGAATAAATTTGCAATTGCTTCAGAATTTTGTGATATTTGTATGTTTCGTTGCATCCTGTTAATTTTTTTTTCTGTTCTCCTCTGATTCAATTCGTACAGATACTAGTTTTCAAAGATTTTTTTTTCTAAAACTTACTTCATGTATCTTTAAAAGGTTGTAGATTTATTAAAAGAAATATATCGAATGAACCGGTGTTATTTGCGCTTTTTTCACATTACCTGTAGTTATATTTCTCTCTAATATTTTTGAACTTTTTACTTAAAAAAAAAAAAAAAATAGACTCCTAAATTTCAGTTATAATTGCTTCCTTAAAAATGCTCGATATTTTTCTTATTAAATACACTTTAAAACTCCATATTTCCCCATTAGAAATAAACAAGAAAGAATTAAAGCAGGTTGAAGATGATGAAAAAATGCGCGGTTTATTTACAACCAATTCTTAACCCCAGATGCAAAAATGGAGAGGAGTTGCTAGTTTAACGTGTGTATCTGTGTGTTTGTCTGTGACGTCGGTCGTGTCTCATATACGGCTGTATCTATTTTCTTTGAAAGAAATTATTTTTGAAAGGTAATTTTATGGTGCTCGCACCTAGGTTTGCAAGACCTAGTGCTCGCGGGTTGTATGAAACATAGCTGACCATATGACCCGTTTTTATTATTTTAGAAGTGACTTGATTGAGAGTGCTCAGAGCTGATGTTGCACAATAGAGTACAGTGAAAAAAACAAAGTTTTTATTTTCGTGCAAAAAAAGTTGGTGAAGACTTACAAATTACAAAACTTACAAAAATTTTTGAAATCGGATAATATCTTCCGATCCCGCAACGAGCCTGAAATTTTGAATAAATGAAATTTTTCATGTGTTCTCAGTGGTATTTTAAAATTTGTGTTTCAATGTTTCATTTTAATGCTCTTGGACGATTGGTGAAGCCTTCCGAATTTTTAAAAGATATATTGAAATTGAATAATACCTTCTGATCCAGGAAAAAGCCAGAAAAACCAAAACATTGGAAAATTTCATTTTTTTTTTGGGGGGGGGGGATCAAAAAAATTAAAAAAAAAGTTGTCATTTTTTTTTTCTTCTTTTTTACCCGGTATCACAGCGTAAAGACTTTTAAAAAGCACTGTATTACTCTTAAACATTAATTTATTTCTTGATTTTTCAGGTATCTTCTAAACATGCAAAACTACCATTCTTTACAACAATGAAACATTTTCAGATAATAGAAAATTATAAATTATTTTCCAAAATTAATAATTTTAATCACTAAACTATAAACAGTTTTAATACCTAAGTAAATATATACGATTTCTTAATCGCCTTTTGAAGTCTGTGCCTTTTACCTAACTGTCTACCCAAACAACTATCTAACCTAAATATCTACCCATAGAATCATTTAACACTAATTTAACTAAATACTAATTTTTTTTTAGTCTTTAAAATAAAATTTAGTTAGGTTAAGTAGTGTATAGAATGAGACTGCAAAAGACAATTAAAAATTAATTAACTAGCATATAATAAGGTAGGTATTAAAATAGTTTATCGCTTAAGAGATAAAAAATATTGTTCATTTTATGAGTGAGTGTTTTGTTCAGTGGATTTTTGTACTGAAAAAAGTTAAACAAATTTACCTAATACGTATGGGTAAGAAGTTGTATGTAAATATTATGGATTATTTTTTCCTTTTTAGTTCCCGGTTGTTTTTCAATGGCGGTTTTGTTTTTTATTTAAAAATAATTTTGTGTATGAAAAATTAGAAATCAACAAAATCTAAAATTTATTTTGTCTTCTACACTAATACATTACTTATATTTATGGCTTTCACATCAAATGTGTTCCAAAATCATCACCGAGATGCTCTATAGTAACCTTTTAAGAACAAGTTTCTCTGCAATCGTGTTTCAAATGTTCAGTTGTCATGATGACATGTTTTAATATTTTTTGCATAAAGCTAATGGGGTTGGGGTGTGTGGTGCAGACACACACCCCCATTAGCCAAAGGCATATTAATGCAAAGGCATTAATATGCCTTGGCCTTCCCCGCAGTGTCCTCTCCTTGTCAAATGTTTTCCAATTCTTAACTTTTGTTACACCTTGCCCCACTTTGCTTGGGATTGTGTTACTGTATGAACCAACATAACCTTAAAGCAAACCAAGAGCAACTAAAAAGCAAAAAATAATAGATAACATTTACATAAAGTTTTTTACTGATGCTTATTAATTAAATTTGTTTAACTTTTTCAGTAGGGTGAGTTCTGGTAAGTGCGTCCACGGGGTAAGTGCGTCCACTGGGAATTATATGAACACTGTCCTGAAATGGCTTCTGCAACACATCGACTATGTTAGGTAACTGTCTAATGATAATTTCAACAGGTAGAATTCAGGCCTGGATTCAATAGACGAAACACAATCAGAGACAAATTAAATGTCTTCAAAGAAACTCTAGAGTAAAGATTGAGAAGGTTTTGTTTCAGTTTCTCTTGTAGTCATACCAAGCAATTGAAGTCAAGAAATGCAAATTGTTTCTTTTGAGTAATAGCTACTAATAACATACATGGGGTATTTTGATCAAATATTCTAACTAAAATTTGTTTATATGACGGTACGCACTTTCCCTTTCTTTAAAGTAAGGTGGGGGTAAGTGCGTACCATTATGATGGGGCAAGTGCGCACCACTATCATGAGGTATATGCGTAATATTATGTGGTTCAAGTGCGTACCATTATGATGAGGCAAGTGTGTACCATTACGTGGAAAATCCGACTGTCGTAATTCACCTTTAATTTTGCTTATAACTCTTTTATAAGCCGATTATAAATCCGACGTCATTTCCATCAAGTGTTTATATTTACATTGAATGCGGCATAAGATTTCGATTTTATTCATTACCTCTAAAATATATTGGCTTTTAGATATCAGTTACTAAATTTTTCGTTGAAAATAGCGATCATAAGCTATATTTAATTTAAACCAGAATGACAAATGAAGCAATGAAATTAAGTGAAACACTAAATAAGGAACCAACTGATTCAAAACACGAAGGTGGAGCTTTGAAAAAATAATATTTAAGAAAATTAAGAACACCTTGTGAAAAACTATTTCAATGTACAAGAAAAAAAAGTACAATTATCATATCATGATCAATTATTTTCTTATTTTTTTCTCTTTATTTTGTGTTTTTTCTTACTGCTGCTGATTCTAATAAGAAAATATTTTAAAACTATATTTATTCGAAAAAAAAAAACGAATTGTTCACTCAGGTCACCTAACGATCTACCATATAAATAGAATCAAAGAAAATCACAGGGGTACGCACTTACAACAACGCTATTGGACGCACATGTCTCATCTTACATTTAAGAAGGGGTAAGTGCGAACCATGGCTTAAACACAGACTGATTAATGTATTAAACTAAAATAAACTATGTAGACTATAAGTGATTACTGCTAAATAAAAACAACTTACATTTGCTCACTTGGTCTTATAAAAGGACAGAGGAAGAATCACAAACACAACACTCTCAATCTTCAAATCACAGTTGTTCGCAAGACACGTGGACAGAGCCCGATCATTCTGACATTGGACAACGGGCACATTTCTATTTCAGGGCCCCCCCCCCCTTCTCATATCAGTTATGTGTTATAAGTAAAAAACATCTTACGATACCAGAATGAAATAAAAGTTTTGTGCAAAGATCAATTAAAAAAAATAACAATGCTACCAAATTATTAAGACAAAAAATACGTCAACATACACAGTAGGCTGTTAGTGTTAATAGTAAAATACACAATAGGCATTTTAGTATAATTTACACTAGGCATTTAATATTAAGGAGGCGTTGGATAAAGTAAGGGGATTTTGGGCCCCCCTGAAATCTAAGAGGTGGGGCTTGTGCCCCGCGTGCCCTTGCGGTAATCAGGCTCTGCACGTGGAATATCACTGATTGCGTTTCAGCCATACAAGCAAGTGCTGATCTCTAGTAATAGGAATTATCCCAAGGCAACTACCTAACATATTTAATATGTGCCAGAAGTTTCTTCATGTTCATATTCACATAATTTAAGGTGGACGCACTTACCCCGCTAGGTAGGGAAAGTGCGTACCTTAGAATAGGTGTCATAAACCAGGTCACAAAACCTATTTTTATGGTTTATTTGACAAATTATATGCTTGAAAATCTTAGTAAAGGATCTGGAAAGAAAACTAAAAAAAAGTTGTGAGTGTACAAGATTTTTCAACAGAGCAGCATCCTTGAGAACATGAACTTTGAAAAAAAGGGTACGCACTTACCAGAACTCACCCTACAAAAATCCTCTGAACAAAACACTCACTCATAAAATGAACAATATTTTTTATCTCTAAGCGATAAACTATTTTAACACCTACCTCATTATATGCTACTTTCTTGAGTTTTAATTGTCTTTTGCAGTCTCATTCTATACACTACCTAACCTAACTAGGTTTAATTCTGAAGACTAAAAAAAAATAGTTTTTAGTAAAATTAGTGTTAACTGATTCAATGAGTAGATAGTTAGGTTAGATAGGGGTTTGGGTAGACAGTTAGGTAAAAGGCACAGACTTCAAAAGGAGATTAAGAAATTGTATATATTTACTTAGGTATTAAAATTGTTTATCATTTAGTGATTAAAATTAACGTTTATTTTGTGAGTGGGTGTTTTCTTTAGTGGGTTTTTGTACTGGATTGTAGAAATTTTGGAAAATATTTTATAATTTTCTATTATTTAAAAATGTTTTATTGTTGTAAAGAATGGTAGTTTTGCATGTTTAGAAGATACCTGAAACACCAAGAAATAAATTAATGTTTAAGAGTAATATAGTGCTTTTTAAAAAGTTTAACGCTATGATACCGGGTAAAAAAGAAGAAAAAAAAATGACATTTAAAAATAAAATTTTTGATTTCCCCCTAGAAAAGCTGAAATTTTCCAATTTTTTGGTTTTTCTGGCTTTTTCCTGGATCAGAAGGTATTATTCAATTCAATATATTTTTTAAAATTTCGAAAGGCTTCACCAATCGTAAGCTTTTCGTCCAAGAGCATTAAAATGAAACATTGAAACAAAAATTTTAAAATACCACTAAGAACGCATGAAAAATTTCATTTATTCAAAATTTCATTGTTTTTTTCACTCCACCTTATTGCACAACCTACGGCCTGATGGCCATGTGGGGTCCATGAAGTTCATTCATGTGGCCATTATTAAGATAAAGCTTGAGAATGGAAGACCATATTCAGAGCCAAAAGAAAAATTACTCATTTCTTCGTTGTGATTGTTAAGTATGGCATGTGATAACAACAAGAAACATTTGCACAGCAAGAAAGAGGATATAACACCCAGACCACAGGTGGGAATCGAGCTTATGACCTCAGGTCAGCCCGCTTCCATCGCTCTGCCACAAAAGCCCTGTATTGAGTAAACCAAAATAATATAAATGCAATTTAATGCCTCTTAACATCAAAAATGATTTTCACGCAAGACATATTTCGCTTTATATACGCAAAGGGTTCATTACAATGTGCTAAAAATTCCACAGTAATCACATTTTTCATATTTTATTAATACTTGCAAAAGTGGTACATTCGTTATCAAATGCGTTAGCAGTTGACCAACGGTAGTCCGAATTGAACAGCAATACATACAAGTTAATCTTGCATTAAAATTACACTTTTAAATTAAACGTATTATAAAGGAGAATTCATAAGCGTTATGATATTAGCCATTCAGAAACACTACAAATAATTATATATGGAAATTAATTGGATGATTTTGAAGTGTACAAAGCGAACGAATATCATTTCGCGATGTAAACTTCAGAATGATCTCGGTTCCAAATGAATCGCAAACAGGTAAATCAGGAGATATTCATAGGAATATAATTGACTTATTTGAATAATGTTCATCGGGAATGCGACCTGTTGAAAATCAATGAAGCCCTTCATGAGAATTGGAACTCGAATTCGACAAAACAAGATGTATTTCTATAAGCTTGTTAAAGATGTCTTCGAATTTGGAAAAGCATTAATGTATCTTATTGCATTTTCATTTAATAACGATTTTAAGCTATGATGATGCATTATATTAGATGAAAGATTTTTCAATGCCTTTTTGAACTTTTTATAAACATAGTACAATAAGGTATTTAAAACATAAAACTTAAATTGCTCTGTAGTATTTTCGTATATTCATTTTTGATTTTTGTTTTGATATTACTTTAAACCTAGACAACAAATAGTTTATTTCACGTTAAAAAAAAAACCCCTCTGTTACGATGCTTATTTTTTGTTGTATTTCATTATTAAACCGTTCATTTCAAAAATCTGTCGAATGACTTTTTTTTTTCAAAATTAAGTTATCAGTGCTATGCGTTTTTTCAGGGATAAATGCACACTTAAGTACAGATAGACATTAAAAACTGAGTTTTTTTAGTAAGCAGGTTAAATTTTGGCTTTAGTGCAGAAACCAGCCGTGCGACGTCGCTTGTCTGCTTCCTGCATTAAACTTGATTTATTTTCTATTCAGTTGGTATTACTGGCCTATATTGGTTTCGTTAGAAAATAACTCTTAGCACTAAGTTTTAAGGTCAATAACACAGATCGTTCTACCTTCCATAGGGTTTGGAATTAAGAATTAATTTATAAACAAAGAAGATTTTTGAACGCTCAAAAAATTGAATTTTGACATTCCGAAATCAAATTATCTTTTTCGCAATGACAAATTGCGATAGGTGTGCGTGTGTGTGTACACTGTAAAAAATAAGCTGTTGTTTTCACAGTATAATACTGGAAGCAGAGATTCCAGTTTAAACTGTAAAAGTACAATAATATTCCATAAATTATCTATTTTACAGTTTATTACTGTAAAATAAGCAACATTGGCATAAAATTAACTGTATTATAATGTAAAAACAAGTATAATACTGGCAGCAGAGGTTCCAGTTTAAAACTAAAATGTACTGTAATAAACTGAAACTAACAATTTTACAGTTTTTTACTGTAAACTAGCAATTTTACAGTCTACTTCTGTAAAATTAGCAATTTTAGTTTATTACTGTAAAATTAGCTGTGCTATACTGTAAAACATCTATTTGTTACAGCGTAGGTAGTCGTGTGTGAGTGTGGGTGCTCCTTCGCCTCCATCTCCTGCATGGTAGTGCAGCCGGATTGTTGCAGACCCCGTTTCGCTGCGTAACCATGCGCTGCGTGAACCCCTACAGGGGCCGATGAGCAGGTCCAGGCAACGCCTCTTAAATACTAAATGCCTGCAACTTTCTGGTTTTTAGCACAGAGCAAAATTTCATTCTTAGTTCACGATACACTGCCATCTACCTGAGTTCTTCGAGAAAGAGAGATTAACGATTGGTTCATTTCTAAATTTAAATTTACAAATCAACCAATCAAAAAATGTACGAGGCGCGTTCAAAAAGTAAGGGCCGTTTGGTCACAGAAAAAAATATACTCATAAGAAAAAAAAATGTCCTATTTAGTTAGATACAAACATACTTTAATTCTCTACATAATCGCTGTTCACTTTTAAGCTGCATCAGCTTCTTTAACCCTTCTGTGTAGAAACTTGCCACCTGAGAGTTGAACCAGTTGACAAGCGTTTTTTGAGACCCTCCTTGGTTTCAAAAGGTTGTCTACCTAGCCGCTGTTTAAAATGTACGAGGAAGTAGTCGCTAGGTGAAAGATCGGGACTGTACGGTGGATGGTCAAAAAGTTCTCTACGAAAATCTTAAATTTTCTCCTTGGTTTTGGCAGCAGTGTGAGGATGCGCGTTCTCGAGGAGGAAGATTATGCCTGATGACAATTTCCCACGGCGTTTGCTTTGGATAGCAAGCCTAAATTTGTCGCCGAATCACAGAATGCAATTCACAGTTGGCAGGATCAACGATTTTCGTGGCCATTGTTCTTTGCATTCACGGGCAACAATACGACTTCAGAAATGAAATGAATGACGCTGTAGCTTCACAATGAGTCAGTTAATGGCCCAGCATTAGTAAAACTTTGCTTCAAAGCGCCATTATTTAAATACAAGCAAACGGCCCTTACTTTTTGAACGCGCCTCGTAATTCGAAATTTTTTGGATCTATCGCCAATAGCTGCAAAATGCCCTTGGCTCACGATACACTGCCATCTCCCGGAGTTCTTCGAAAAATTAACGATTGGTTCATTTCTGAATTTAAATTTAAAAATTATCCAATCAAAAAATAACAACGGCATTATCGGATTGCCGCAAGGTGGCGTTTAAAGTGGAACCCATCTCGACGGTAGCGAAGCAAATGTTCTAGGCATTTAGTATTTAGGAGGCGTTGGTCCAGGTCGGTGGAGCACCCGGAAGCGAAGCGATGACTGACTGCCACATAATCTGAAAGAATGACTATACGACGTATGAGGTCAAAAAGAAAACATATAACAATTTGTTATTGCTCAAAAAAAAAAAAAAAACGGAAATGAAACAGTGCACGTTATTTGGCATAAACTTGTAGCATCTTTTCCATATCTTTTTGAACAGCACAAAAACTGAATGACAGTAATTTAATAATCGCTGTGAATTAATTAGAGAAATTTGTGAACAGTATCAAAGTTGATAACATGTAGACAAAAAAGAAAGAAAAAGAAAGAGATGAAGAGAAAAAGAAATATAATGCATGATAAATGATTGTTCTACTAGATTTACTTCCAACAGAATTACATAGAAGAACTGTACAAAGTATATTTAAAAATCAAATTATATTCAAAGGTTTTAAGTAATTGATTATGATTTCAAATGCAAACTTTGTACAAATTCAAAGTAAAAGTAGTATTTTATATCAACGACTTATTGAGGGGAGAGGGACAATGATATAGGTTCATATATATCTTAGCGGAAAACTAAAATAAAAAACTCATAGTTATATTTGGGTAACACTTAAGTAGTTGATTTTTCCTATAGAGCTCTTTGCCCTTAATTGGAAAACATCATTTGTACGTTATCACTGTTAAAAATCTGTTCTATTTTCTCGAATGTGTAAGCTGCCCAGTTGCATAACTGGGGGTCATAAGGGTAAAGCAATGCTGTAAATGTCATGACTATAGATGAGAGTTATGGATTTGCATTTCTCGTTATTTGATATCATAATGATGCTGAGATTGATTGATGCATATTGGTTCTTGTCACTGAGTGTAGAATTTAATGCTGCGATGATGAAACGTTACAAATGAGATGACTCTATTTAAAGCCAGCAAATATTTAGAATAGTTGTCATTACTCTACTATAAGTTTAAGTATTTTTTAACCACCTGCAAGAGCAAATAAGTAATTTTAAAGCGAGGGAAAGATAGATAAGTCATCAGAAAAAAAGCTGCTGAAAAGCTTTTAAAAATCTGCAGAAAATTAAAGCAAATTTGGACCATGCTTCAAACAAAAAGCAGAATATTCCGAAAAATT
The DNA here is from genome assembly GCA_038373865.1 of Uloborus plumipes. NCBI lineage: Eukaryota > Metazoa > Arthropoda > Arachnida > Araneae > Uloboridae > Uloborus > Uloborus plumipes. The sequence goes on along the minus strand of JAXGGA010005347.1, from coordinate 4,200 downwards.
TTTTTGTGGATTTTTTGCAGATTATATTGAACACAAAACGCAGAATTTTTTTATCTTCTAAAAATCTCCAGAAATCTTAAAAAAACTTCAAAAAAAAAAAAAAAAAAAGTTTTCCCCAGATTATCTGTCGATTATTTTGAGCTGGGTCAGCTTGTTTTGAAGAAAGAAATAATAATAATAAACATAAAAATAATGTACTAACATTGACAGAAGTTCTTTTCTCTTTTTAGCTTCAATTGTAAGAGAATTGGGTAGAAACTAAATATTTCTAACTGTACTGTACCGCACATGTAGTGAAATGCAGGAAAAATGAAATAGTTTAGGTAATTTACCTTTTACAAAATGAATAAATTGGAAATTTGTATTGAAAGATAGAATGTCTAAAGAAAACTCGATGTATTCTATAATAACAATTGCTCTGAAACATTATTCATTTTTTAAAGGTATTAATTTGTACTTTCAAACAGAAAAAAAACTGATGAAATTATTGATAACATTTTTAATTGAATAGGTAGGGGAGTAAGTAAAATAAAGAATTAATGGACGAATAAATAATGCAACAGTAAACGAATGAGTAAGTAAATCAAATAATTAATGTAACGAAAGATTAAATAAGTGAATGAAAGAGTGAATAAGTAAGAAAATACAAGTGAATTAATGCATAAATAAGTGATTTAATAAGGGAATGTTTATGAAAAAATATGAAAAATACGCAAGTGGTTTGATAATAAAAAAGTAAAAAAAAGGAGCTGTACGAGAGTATCGGACATGAAGCCTTTTACGCCCAATGTTCTCACACTGTAGTTTATAAATTAGTGCCAATTTCGATAAAATTACTTTATCAGTAAAGCTCAATCTTTTTTTCCAGACAGTATACTTTCGAAAGATTTCAAGATATGAAGCACTGGATATCTAAAGTGCTATAAATTAGCGTTAATCTTTTTTCTTGCTTATTCTTAGTGGCATGAAGAGAGCCATTTACCGGTTGAATACATGAAGAGCGAGTGTTGTGATTAAATATACCGTAGGTAGGGATTGCAATACCGGAGCAAAAACACAGTACCGGTATTCGGTATTTTTAAAACGCTAATACCGGAATACCGGTATTAATACCGGTATTTGAAATTTTTCAAAAAAAGAAAGGAAACATACTTGTTTTGTTCTAGTGTTCAATAATTTACACAAAAATGTAAATTAACTTATGCAAATATAATATGGAAGAACAAATATTTTGGTCAAATGATAATAAATGCAAAACAGTGGGCATGACATTAAAAAGAAAAAACACAGACAAAATTAATCATTTTTTCAACACAAAAAATAACAAAACGTATAGTAGAGTTACAATAAATTTTGCCTGGTGTCAATATCAATTGAAAAAAAAAAGAACTTTTCTACTGCTGATTTTTAAAATAAGATCTTAAAAAACACAAAGCGTCTATCAAACTGTCATTCAATCTGGAGCGAATTTTTGTACATATAGTTCCAGCAGCTGAAAATGCGCGTTCGGAATCGACGCTGATAGGGGGTATTGTTAACAATGCGCGATAGGTGCGCTCCTAGTACTTACCCCGAAGTCCGTTGTCTTCAAATAATTCTATTTCTCTTCTGCCGGTTTTGGAAACATCTGTTTTCGGTGCTATACTAGTACTGTTTGTGCCAATTTTCTTATTTATGGCTCGCTGTAACTTTTCATGGAGAGAAAATTCTTCTTCCACTTCAATATCATCTTCATCAATTTGTTCTTGCTCAGGAAGAGTTGTTGCTTGCTTTTCCAAACCTTGTTGAAGGAAATTTGTGATGAATGTGATAACATTTGATCGCGTTATTTTTTTCCCTTCTCTCTCTGTTTCTTTTTTGAATTCACTAAAATTATGCAAATACCTCAAAATATCTTCCACTTCATTATGTCGTTCCTCTATGCGTATTTTCAAAGCACTGTACAATTCTTTGGCCAGTGGAGTGTCTTGCTCGTTTAGTGACTGCAGCATAAAGTTGATTATGGCATTCGCTGTTAATAAGTTAGAATCCTTCTGACATAAAGCCTCCACTGCTAGTTTTATGGGAAGCAGAGCATATACTGTTCTTGATACTAAATTAAATTCACTGTCCGAAAAGTTAACTTGAGAATTCAAGTCAGTTAATGCTTTTTGTACAGGATTTTTTAACTTCAAAAATCGCTCCATCATCAGAAATAAACTATTCCAACGAGTTTTGGAGTCTGAAATTTGCATAAGCTCTTTTTTCATTTCCGCACGTACATATTTTTGTAAAATGAAATTTTTTGTTGGAGAGCGTTTAAATAACTTAACAACATCTCTATTTTGTTTTAATAACAGGAAGCAATTCTAACTTACGTACGTACGTAATTACTTCGTACTTAACTAATTTAAGTTCATCAAGGGAGGGGGGAGGGGACCGCACGTGCGCAATCTTAGCGCACGTACAGTCTGAATAATTATAACGTTATAAATAAAAAATGTCGACAGTGCAAGATAAAACAATTCGTGTATTGTGGTTTTTTGAAATGGACTTCTTTATGTGGGATTTTGCAAAATCATTGAAAACAAGGCTTCTGTTCCCTCCCTTGATGAACTGAACAGCAGAATTGTCACTGCGATCCAAAATGTTAGCCCACAAATACTGGAGAACATTCGGAAGGAACTCGAATTTGGTTTCAATGTGTTACGAGCCACGAAGGGCAATAATTTCAATATATTTTTTATATCATTAATAATAATTCAATAATTTTTTTTAACATCATAAATAAAACTTTTTGAGTTGTAATTTACGAAGACGTTATTGGTTTTTGCTTATTATTTTTTATTCGAAAGTTATGAGGCACGGAAACCCCGTCAATAATTAATGGACACCCTGTATAATAAATGAAATGAAAAGCTCATCGGTTAAAAATTATTCATTTTTTTTCGCTAATACCGAAAATACCGGTATTTTGCCTCAGTAAATACCGGTATTTCGAGATTGGAAAATAGCTCGAAATACCGGCATTCGATATACCGGTATACCGGTTTTGCAATCACTAACCGTAGGTTTCTCTATTAGAGGTGAAAAAATTTCAGCTTTGAATTTTTACTGCAGTTTTTCCTTTTGCATATAGTTCATATAATTGCATATACCAAGTTTCTATTATACACTTCTATTAGAACGAGTTCTACTCAGATCCAAGCAGAGTAACTTTAATCAAGGGCACTCAAACTTACAATTTTTGGAACAGGGGGGGGGAATTTTCAATTTGTCAAGTGAGGCGCTGGAGATACTAGGCGCTATTAAAAAAATCATATTAAAAAAAGGCAATATAGTAAATTAATGTCTAAACACAGTTAAAATGTTCAGATTAACAACTTTAACTATGAGCATCCGTCATATGTACACTGTAAAAATGCGCTGTTTTTTTTACAGTATAATACTGGCAGCAGAGGTTACAGTTTAAAACTAAAAGCGTAGTAATAAACTGTAAAATTAGCAATTTTACAGTTCAGTACTGTAAAAGTAACAATATTGCAGTAAAATTAGCTGTACTATATTGTAAAAACAACAGTATAATACTGGCAGCAGAGGTTCCAGTTTAAAACTGTAAAATGCGCAGTAACAAACTGTGAAACTAGCAATTTTACAGTTTATTACTGTAAATTAATACTGTAAAATTAGCTGTATTATACTGTAAAATTAACATCTATTTTTTACAGTGTACAAACTATTCGAAGTAGTTATTAGATCACCAAAGATAATAAAAACATAACTTCTCTGACTTTTAACTTCTTTAGTTTTTGTTTGCTCGGTAAAAAGGTATAATGTATCCCTGGATTTTTCAACAAATGACTTTTAGAAATAATAGATAGGTGTTCTTTAAAAATAGTATATGGAAATCAATAGCTCAATCTAAAGCATGAATGTTCCAGCGGTCAAAACTCTGCCTCCGTATGGATTTTTAGACATGTATTGGAGTACCAGGTTGAAATCTGTGCACCCATTTTGCGAAATTCCATTACAGCTCTTTGTATGGAACACGATGATCTGTATTAATAATTTGCCACCTGTGACAAATTCTCTTCAAGTTACGACATTGAAAAGGGTTCTAAATTTATCTCTCCCCACTCCATGAATCAAAGCACGAGTGTTAGGAATAACAAATGATTAATGCAGTGGAATATTAGTATTCGGCACCAATCATTAGTTACA
>JAXGGA010005346.1:0-79092 GCA_038373865.1 Uloborus plumipes | reverse complement strand
CAATAATAATACCTGATATCACTTTATTTTATTTTAACTGTCATGCCCTTGGGGTCTTTTGAGAAAGCTTTGTTTTAAGTCAATTTAGCTAATTTCGGGGGACATGGATGAGGACAAGGCGAAAGATGAGGAGCCGCCGTCCCCGTCCAGGATTAAGAAGCGCACTTGTTCTTTTGGAGGCTGGTGTACAAGATTACTTTGTTTTATTTGCCAACACCCCCGTACTTCTAAATGCCTATCATTTTCTCTTAACATACAGCAAAATTTAACTCAAAAATGTGCGGTTAATACTGCCACACCGGGGACATTGGAAATCAATAGTGGAGGATTTAGAAATTGTTTGGATCCTTCGCGTTCTAATAGATCTACCAGTTTACCGAACGTAAATGAAAACATATTACGGTCTATATAGGGGCCTTACACATTGAGCTATAAACTAAGTTTATAGCTCAACTTAACTTTAATAAACTTAGTTTATAGCTCAATGGCGTTACATTACAGGCACTCACCGCTAACGTCAATCAACCAACCGGTTTAACCGGTAGCTCTATTCGAACAAAGTCGCCGCGCCGTTGAGCCAGATTTAACCGGTAGCTATATTCGAACCCGACTAAAGGGCCGTGACTATGTCTCAAACTTCTCATTCTTAAAAATTCACTTTAAATTTTACAATTTTTTTTCATTTTAGATACCAGTTATTTCTTTCTATTAATTTTATATGAATATATAAAATATATGAAGTAAGTGGCGCTCTGATCAAACTTAAAACCAAACCAAAACTTTCGCTTCTACCATATGTGACACGTCACGAATCAAACAGCCAATAGCTTTTCAGTGCTAGGGGAAATCCCTTCCTTTTAAAAGTTTCAGTTTACATTTCCATGTGATCGAAGATGGGAATGGAACGATATCAGCTGATTAGCTTTAATAAATCGCTACGTTAACCGTATGTGTGAAGAATTCGTGTTCTGTCGATGTGAGTATATATTTTTGTAAGATTTTAATATTATTTTGAAAGTTTTTGACATTTTTAGGCTATACTTGAATGAAGCGCAATTTTCTTTTGAAAAAGATTACAGGGCCATTTCACAGTATTTTGTTCCTTTAAAAACTGCCTTGGAAAGGTAAAGGCAGTACCTGCAAGAATGAGTTTTTGAGGTATGAGTCATTCCGGCGAAACTCGTTCAAATCTGTCCGAAGTTTTGCTTTTTATTAAATCAATGTTAATAACCCAAATAGCACAGTTCTGTCTCAGCGACGTAAAAAATACGTCGCACTGCGACGTGCGTAATATCTCAGAGACGTTGCGGCACTTCTATGGAACGTCTCAGAGATGTTCAACGCATGTGGAAATGTCCGTCGCATGTGACGTCGCAGAGTAACATCTATAGGCCGTCGCACTGCGACCTTGTTGTCGCAATGCGACAGCTCAGAGATGTTCAACGCATGTGGAAATGTCCGTCGCATGTTACGTCGCAGAGTAACATCTATAGGCCGTCGCACTGCGACCTTGTTGTCGCAATGCGACAGCTCAGAGATGTTCTGCTCACGTGGAAATGTCCAACTTCTGATACGTCGCAGAGTTACCAGTATGTACTGTCGCACTGCGACCTTGTTGTCTCAATGCGACTATCCTTAGATATATTCTAGAAAGGTGGAAAAAATCCAACTTCAGTTCTGTCACAGAGTAACATGCATTAACTGTCACACTGCGACATTAATTAATTCTGAATAAACTGTAGTAAGAAAAGCTGATATTTTATAATTAAATATGGAAAACTGTACAAATACGAATTCGAGTGCAATTATATGTTTTAAACATTGAGCAGGAAATTCATGAAATTAATAAAATTCAATATATAACTTATAAAGTCCCAAGCAAGAACAGTTTAGAATGCAAATAAACATTTAAAATAAGAAAATTATACAATTGTAAGCAGAAGATTCAATTGAAAACTATACCTGAGTAGAAAATCCATGCATTTTTCTGGCGACAAACAGGACCAAAACGATTGCTGAGAATAACAGAAAAAGATACAGCGTCAGAGAGAGTAAGCAAATATTACTACTACCCTCTTTCGCCATCCATTTCTGAATAAACTGTAGTAAGAAAAGCTGATATTTTATAATTAAATATGGAAAACTAAACAAATACGAATTCGAGTGCAATTATATGTTTTAAACATTGAGCAGGAAATTCATGAAATTAATAAAATTCAATATATAACTTATAAAGTCCCAAGCAAGAACAGTTTAGAATGCAAATAAACATTTAAAATAAGAAAATTATACAATTGTAAGCAGGAAGATTCAATTGAAAACTATACCTGAGTAGAAAATCCATGCATTTTTCTGGCGACAAACAGGATCAAAACGATTGCTGAGAATAACAGAAAAAGATACAGCGTCAGAGAGAGTAAGCAAATATTACTACTACCCTCTTTCGCCATCCATTTCTGAATAAACTGTAGTAAGAAAAGCTGATATTTTATAATTAAATATGGAAAACTAAAAAAATACGAATTCGAGTGCAATTATATGTTTTAAACATTGAGCAGGAAATTCATGAAATTAATAAAATTCAATATATAACTTATAAAGTCCCAAGCAAGAACAGTTTAGAATGCAAATAAACATTTAAAATAAGAAAATTATACAATTGTAAGCAGGAAGATTCAATTGAAAACTATACCAGAGTAGAAAATCCATGCATTTTTCTGGCGACAAACAGGACCAAAATGATTGCTGAGAATAACAGAAAAAGATACAGCATCAGAGAGAGTAAGCAAATATTACTACTACCCTCTTTCGCCATCCATTTCTGAATAAACTGTAGTAAGAAAAGCTGATATTTTATAATTAAATATGGAAAACTAAACAAATACGAATTCGAGTGCAATTATATGTTTTAAACATTGAGCAGGAAATTCATGAAATTAATAAAATTCAATATATAACTTATAAAGTCCCAAGCAAGAACAGTTTAGAATGCAAATAAACATTTAAAATAAGAAAATTATACAATTGTAAGCAGGAAGATTCAATTGAAAACTATACCTGAGTAGAAAATCCATGCATTTTTCTGGCGACAAACAGGATCAAAACGATTGCTGAGAATAACAGAAAAAGATACAGCGTCAGAGAGAGTAAGCAAATATTACTACTACCCTCTTTCGCCATCCATTTCTGAATAAACTGTAGTAAGAAAAGCTGATATTTTATAATTAAATATGGAAAACTAAACAAATACGAATTCGAGTGCAATTATATGTTTTAAACATCGAGCAGGAAATTCATGAAATTAATAAAATTCAATATATAACTTATAAAGTCCCAAGCAAGAACAGTTTAGAATGCAAATAAACATTTAAAATAAGAAAATTATACAATTGTAAGCAGGAAGATTCAATTGAAAACTATACCTGAGTAGAAAATCCATGCATTTTTCTGGCGACAAACAGGATCAAAACGATTGCTGAGAATAACAGAAAAAGATACAGCGTCAGAGAGAGTAAGCAAATATTACTACTACCCTCTTTCGCCATCCATTTCTGAATAAACTGTAGTAAGAAAAGCTGATATTTTATAATTAAATATGGAAAACTAAAAAAATACGAATTCGAGTGCAATTATATGTTTTAAACATTGAGCAGGAAATTCATGAAATTAATAAAATTTAATATGTAACTTATAAAGTCCCAAGCAAGAACAGTTTAGAATGCAAATAAACATTTAAAATAAGAAAATTATACAATTGTAAGCAGGAAGATTCAATTGAAAACTATACCTGAGTAGAAAATCCATGCATTTTTCTGGCGACAAACAGGATCAAAACGATTGCTGAGAATAACAGAAAAAGATACAGCGTCAGAGAGAGTAAGCAAATATTACTACTACCCTCTTTCGCCATCCATTTCTGAATAAACTGTAGTAAGAAAAGCTGATATTTTATAATTAAATATGGAAAACTAAACAAATACGAATTCGAGTGCAATTATATGTTTTAAACATCGAGCAGGAAATTCATGAAATTAATAAAATTCAATATATAACTTATAAAGTCCCAAGCAAGAACAGTTTAGAATGCAAATAAACATTTAAAATAAGAAAATTATACAATTGTAAGCAGGAAGATTCAATTGAAAACTATACCTGAGTAGAAAATCCATGCATTTTTCTGGCGACAAACAGGATCAAAACGATTGCTGAGAATAACAGAAAAAGATACAGCGTCAGAGAGAGTAAGCAAATATTACTACTACCCTCTTTCGCCATCCATTTCTGAATAAACTGTAGTAAGAAAAGCTGATATTTTATAATTAAATATGGAAAACTAAAAAAATACGAATTCGAGTGCAATTATATGTTTTAAACATTGAGCAGGAAATTCATGAAATTAATAAAATTCAATATATAACTTATAAAGTCCCAAGCAAGAACAGTTTAGAATGCAAATAAACATTTAAAATAAGAAAATTATACAATTGTAAGCAGGAAGATTCAATTGAAAACTATACCTGAGTAGAAAATCCATGCATTTTTCTGGCGACAAACAGGATCAAAACGATTGCTGAGAATAACAGAAAAAGATACAGCGTCAGAGAGAGTAAGCAAATATTACTACTACCCTCTTTCGCCATCCATTTCTGAATAAACTGTAGTAAGAAAAGCTGATATTTTATAATTAAATATGGAAAACTAAACAAATACGAATTCGAGTGCAATTATATGTTTTAAACATTGAGCAGGAAATTCATGAAATTAATAAAATTCAATATATAACTTATAAAGTCCCAAGCAAGAACAGTTTAGAATGCAAATAAACATTTAAAATAAGAAAATTATACAATTGTAAGCAGGAAGATTCAATTGAAAACTATACCTGAGTAGAAAATCCATGCATTTTTCTGGCGACAAACAGGATCAAAACGATTGCTGAGAATAACAGAAAAAGATACAGCGTCAGAGAGAGTAAGCAAATATTACTACTACCCTCTTTCGCCATTCATTTCTGAATAAACTGTAGTAAGTGTTCTCGCCTTGCTTGCGTATGAGAGCGATAAGTCGACAGTATGGGGACTTGGCTTCGCCAAGTGACACCTGCCCCTCCTCTCGGTGCGGGGATCAGGTTGCTTGTATTCCCTCTCGAGTCGCCTTGGATATTCCAACGAAGACAGCCATAGGGCTCTCTGTCTCTCTCTCTTTCCATGCAGTATTGTATCTTAATGTGTGAAGATCAATAAATATGTTTGCTGGAATTGCAACTCATCTATATACAGTCCACTGCCGGGAGATATAGTTCTCAACCCTCATCCAAGCGGATCCAGTAAAAAAAACTGATATTTTATAATTAAATATGGAAAACTAAAAGGATACGAATTCGAGTGCAATTATATGTTTTAAACATTGAGCAGGAAATTCATGAAATTAATAAAATTCAATATAGAACTTATAAAGTCCCAAGCAAGAACAGTTTAGAATGCAAATAAACATTTAAAATAAGAAAATTATACAATTTAATATTATACCTGAGTAGAAAATCCAGCAATTTAAATTGGAATGAATTTTAATTCCAAGATTTTTGAAGCAAAATGAAAACATCTTTGAAAACTAACGGTCACCCCAGAATCACGAGTTATGAAAATTAAATTCATGCACATTCCTAAAATTTTTGACTTTTGCAATCAAAATATTCTTTAAAAAAAAACAACAATTCTATTTACTAACCATATGATTTTTGACAACAGCAGCAACAATTCTATTAACTTAAAATCCATTCAAATTTAACTAACCAACTTTTTTTATAGGATCGAAGCCAATCCACCTGAATGCATTTCTTTACAAAACAACACAACTTAAAATAATAAGAGAAATTGTTTGAGATCGAAATAAATGGTTTAAGTTTGCGGTGGTGAACGGTTAAGCATAACATAGAAAAAAATGCATTTCCTCTCCCAAAAAACAATTAAAAAGAAATTTTAAAGCACTATTAAAAAACTTTGCCAGTAAATAAAAGAATATAACACAAACACAATACAAACTGACAATTAAGTTGACTTTTCAAATCGTAGAACAAGACAACAACACACTTTCATAAATTTATACGTTGCAGTTAACAGCTTTCGCCAGAAGTTTTCAAAAAATTTTATTCTGCGCATGCGTGATCCGTTTCGAGAGAAGAAGGGACTGTTTCAGAGAACGTCACACTGATACATCGTGGAGACGTTTGAGTGTTACATCGTGGAGACGTACTTTTTAAAGCGCATGCGATGTGACGAGAATGAGACATTGCGACGTCGCCAGAACATTGCTGAGACTAAGTGTGCTATGTGGGAATTACCATTAAATAGCTGTATTTTTATTGGTTCTATTTGTGTGTAATCAAGTATCAATTGTTTGGGATATAGTCCATTTATAAAGTACACAAAACAAAAAAACTTTGTCAAAAGAAGGAGAAAATGACTTGTCCCAGCTTCAAATTGCTAGACTTTAAAATGCGATTAAAGATTAAGCTGACATGTAACAACAAAATAAATTGCACCTCAGAGCACAAAAAATGCTTTTAACACCATTTCTGCTGATACGTAAACAATTTTCATGAAAAAACAATTATTTATAAAGATCCCTAGGTTTTGTATACTTCGAATCTTCCACTCTGCTACAAGCCTTTCGGAAATAAAATATAAAATTTCATTCAATTTGATAATTTTTATAAAAAGTATAAGTAGTATAACTGCCATGATTAGTTTGCTACACATTGAATAACAGTCAGTATCAGCAACCGAGCACGAACTTCACAGCCTATAGGAAGACCCCCCTGCCTAATAATGTGGAAGAGGGGACAGTCCCACTCAATTACTCAGGCCTGTAGCTAGAACTTCTTTTAGGGAGGTGTCCAACGTCCAAGACTTCACGAACACTAAATCAAAAGTACTAATTGCAATAATTAATATTAATTCAATAGAAACTGATTATTAAAATATAACTTAGAAACAAGTGAATTAACTATAAGTGACGCTGAACAGGAATGTCTTTTGCAAAAGATGGTCTGATCATAGAGTTGTCGCGTTTTGAAGCTTCAACAATTAAGCAGTTCTGTGCAGGTTTTCGGCGGGTCTTTGCAAATTTTGCAAAACTCCGCAAATTTTCTGTGCACGTTTAAAACTAGAAGTAGATCTAAATTTGTCGAAAATAAAACGCTAATTCAGATCAAAACTTGTTATATTTGCAAGAAAAAGAATGCCTTTACAAAATTCGGTAAGAAATTTTTAGAGATTTTGCATATTTCTGCAACATTTCTTCTTTACTTTAAATATACATGGGCCATTCTCCGGTTACGCACGGGACATTTGCAGACTTTTGAAGTTCATAAAATCAGTGGAAAAGGATGTGCATTCATGTTTATTGCAGTTTTATTATAAATCAAGATTGATTCTTGAAGTTTAAGTGCAAAATAAAATTATAATTATTGTTTAAATGTGTAGAAAATGATTGATTATGCTGGTTACGCACGGGACTCGGAAATAAAAGAAAATTCCACTTTTACTTCTATAGCTCATGAACCCTGTGAATTTAGAACTTCTATCTAACCATTGTATTTTTTTCCTAACATCTAAATAGTGCTTCTACCCAAAAATGCTACATTTTAATCAAATAAATAAATTAGTAAATTTACAAAATTATTGCATTTGGGTTACGCACGGGACAAACCCAAGGTTACGCACGGGACACGTCTGAATGATATTCTATATCAGCTAGAATAATTTAAAAATATTTACAATAATTGTATTTCTAATGAAATAAAAGCTATTATATTCATTAGCGTGAACCATTTTAAGTGAAGTTCAAGAAAAAAAGAAGGTATTTTGCATAATTAATGTTTTTTTAAATGTGACTAGTACACGATTCATAATATTTATTATTCATAATATATATACCACTCAAAAAAATGCAGTCAGTGATGAAGAGTCTCATAATTTAGTTCTCGAGTTTTTTTCCCGTCCAGATATTGCATTTACCTCACCAGGGATGAAAGATGAATTTACAGTTTGGAAAAATGGTCAAAAAGTTAAATTAAAAAAGTATTACTTAGTTACATATCTGAAAGAAGCGTTTGCTGTTTTTAAAGATGATAATCCAAATTGCTCCATCAACTTTTCAACGTTTTGCGAATTACGACCAGAAAATGTTTTACTTATGCGTCAGACCCCAGAGGATCAATGCAAATGCATAGTATGCGAAATTTTTTTTCTTCAACTAAATGAATTAAACATTCATATGATTCGAAATTATTTTGGGAGGAGACACTTTGTAACGATTATCAAAACTCCGAATTCTGGCAGGGAATTTGTGAAGTTTGCTGCAAAGGTCAAAAGTTACAATGTGCTGAAAACCTTTTCAAAAATGTGTTTTGGAAAAAATGGGAAAAGAACGAAGATGCAAAAATATACTGCAAAGTAAAAGAGACATGCATTGGAGAGCTTTTGGACTGCATGCGGGACAGCTTTGCTAATGTAACTTCTCATTTCAATACCAAGCGGATACAATTTCGACAGTTTCAAATTGATAAAAGTTCTCCTGAAACAAGAGTTTTGCAGTTAGATTTCGCAATGAACTACAGTTGCTCATACCAGGACGAAGTCCAGAGTGCACTTTGGACAAGAAAAAGTGTAACTTTATTCACAGCTGCAGTATTTTCCCAAGGTAAATTTAACACTTACCTTATTTGTTTTGATACTTCAGAAAAGGAAAAAAATACTGTGAGAGCATTTATTGAAAAAATGTACATTGAGCTTCAGCCAAATGCAAATGAAAACAAAATGTTGGAGGAAATAATTTGGACAGATGGCCCAGCATCTGAATTTAAAAACAGATTTCTGGCTTCGCTGCTGAAAGATCTCAGCAACAAATTCAAGAAAACCTTTCATTGGAAATATTTTGCTGCAGGCCACGGGAAAGGAGTGGTGGATGGAATTGGGGGCAAAACAAAATGCTTAGTCAGAAGGGCAGTAATGTCCAAAAAATCAAATGCCCCAATTGCGCAGTCGTTCGAAGACTTTGCGAGCGTTGTAAAAAAAAGCAATGCCATCAACAAAAGTCATGCTGTGTTTAGATAAAGACATAAAGAGGGACACAGTTTGGTCAAAAGCAAATGCAATACCAGGCATTTCAAAGATGCATGGCATGGAGCATACACCTATTTCAGGCTTTGAGTTCTTTCTAAATGCTACAACACCTGTAAATAATGTTCAGAGAAAGGCAGTTAGTAGTGTAAATATTGGCAAGTGAAATTACGTAGCTGAATTATAATTTTAGAAATACAGCAAATTCTCGATTATCCGCGGTCGGAATATGAGCGATTCAAATTATCCGCGGGCTTTTAACACTTTTATTTCCTTTTCCCTTTTATTTTCATGGTGATAATTTACTTAACACAGAAAAATGCTAATTTGTCATTTATCGTTTTTAGCTTTTAAAGATATTTCTTTCATCCAATGTTCTCATTTTAGTTATAATTTAAATGTATGAGTGGTATTTTTGACTTTTTTAAAAAGCTTTTACGTACACTAGGGTCGTTCTTTACCTATTTTGTGGATTATCCGTCGCATTTGCTTATCCGCGGTTGCTGTGCCTCCTTACTCCGCGGAAAATCGGGAGTGGACTGTATTTGGGTTACGCACGGGACAGGAAAGCAAATGCATACATTTCATTTAATATTTAACTTTCATTAAAAAGGCTTTTGGGCATACATTTTGATAGGTGAATAAAGGTAAATCCAAAGCAGTTTCTGTTTTGCTCGAAAATTAAGCTTGGAAAACAAAAAAGATCATGTTTTTGGGTTACGCACGGGACATCCAATTATTGTTTTAAAAAATCCTTCTTTTTTTAAAAAAAATATGCTGATACTTATTTATTTTCCTTCGATCATTAAAAGATACACTATGTAGATATATTTAACGGCGAAAGAAAATTAAGTGTTATAATTTATTTCAAATTAGACAATAACATTAAAATATGTTAATTTTAAGGAGAAAATTGAAAAAAACGTAATGCTGAATTTCCAGAATTGATATCAAAATAAAAATTCTGTTAAAACAAGTGTTTTATCTTATTTCCTAACATTCAACTAATATATTTTAATATTACATACATAAAAAACACAAATACGTATTTTAAAAATTGAGGTTCAGAAGGTTTACAGTGGAGAATGGCCCACATGCAGAAAATCTGCAGAATGACTCAACTCCAATGGAGGTTCTCGTGTTCTAAATGAATGCGGAAGTAGGGAAAACTATCAATTAATAGGAATGTTTAAAGATAGTTTTTTTTGAATATATCTATTTTAGAAAAAGTGTTGCGGTTGCAAAGTGTTATGAACTGAGAAAAAAGACTGGTATTTTGGGAAGGGGGGGGGAGTGTCCGAACCCCTGGACCCACCCCTTGTCTTCGTCCCTGAATCACTTAATTCCTCTGAAATCTCAGAAATTGACACAAGTTCGAAAAAAAGGAAAATTACTAGGAAACTGGGATTCCATTTCCCTTTCCATCAAAGACACAGCTCCTGAGATCCTGCTCTGTCTTACATAGCATTTCCAGAAGAAGCTGTATTTGTATTAAAAAAAAAAGCTGTAACAATATAAACCAAGGAGAGTCAAATTCTTTTCTTATGATAATTAATTTGAACCGTTTAAAGCCCACTCTGTTACAGTCATTAAATAATGAAAGAAAAAAAAATAATTTTTCTTGAACTTGCGGATCGAATTAGTTTTAGGCTGTATATTCCATTTTATGCTCGTTCCGTAATTGTAGCATTCTCTGTCATTAGAAAGATATTTATAAAGGTTCATTTATCTACTCTTACACACAAGTGGTCAAAATATTTAAAACTCCTTCATAAAGGACTTATGTACTCTAAGTTATTTACACTTTTTATACACAAATAAATGGAGACTGAATGAAAAAAAGTATGATTAATTGGTGGAAATAATTTAATTTGACAAACTTAACAAAACAGTTTCAGGTATGATTTGACCCACAATTTTTGGAAGGACCCATATTTGTAGAAACAAGTTTTGAATTCCGTACTAACAATAGAGAAATGTTGGAGTGTGACGTTTTTTATGCTTTATTTTCATCAGAAACCAAACAAGCAAGCTTTCACAATAAAGCTTTAGTATACACCTCATATTAAAAATATTAGAATAATTGAGAAAGTGATAAAAGGAAATAATTTTCCATTTATTTACTTTTTATACTAAGTTATTGCAATTAAATTGCTTATAAATGAAATCTGGAATGGTTATATAATATTTTAACGTAAACAATATGTAAAATAATAATAAATTAGATATTACAATAGACTTCTGAAAAAAAATCAAAATATTAGAATAAGATTTAGATTGGTTCAAAATATTAGAATATTTTATTTTATGCAAAATATTACTGTATGAATATAAAGTAAATGGCAGTTAATACTTTGTAGCATCCCCTTTAGCTTTAACAACAGTGTTCAACCGTTCTGTCATGCTAACAAACAAGTTGCTTACATACATTTCGATCAATATTAGACTAAGTAGACTTTATACGTGCCACTAACTCAGTTTTATTTGAAGGAGGATTTTTTCGGAGTTTTTTCTTCATTATATGCCACAAGTTTTCGATGGGATTAATGTCTGGTGACTTTGGTGGCCATACCGTAATGTTGCCCTGATTGAACTAATTCATAGTTGACACTGATGTCTGAGATGAAGCTAAATCTCGTTGAAAGATGAAATCATCTTCAAACTAATCTTCTGACGAAGGAATCGAGTAATATTCCAATATTTCTTGATATATCTGAGAATTAACCTTTTCGAAGACAATGCATGACTTTCCAACTCCTTTTGTGCTCATGCAACGCCAAGTCTAGCAGCAAATTTCACCGAGCGGTTAAGACATTCTTTATCAAATGCTTCTTGCTGCATTCTCCAAACTCCAATACCTTGATGATCATATGAAACACAAAGCATACTTTTATCACTGAATAATATTTTTTTCCAATCGTCTTCGCACAAAAAACGTTTTGATTTACAGTGATTCAATCTTGTATGTTTTGTTTCACAATCATGAGAGGTTTTGTTTTTGGTACACGAGATTCAAACTTAAATTTATGAAGACGTCTTAATGTTGTCGACATAGAAACTTCAATTCCTCCATCTTTCCATTTTCAGTGCGAGAATTTCACACTTTTGAAACGATTTTCTTAACAATACCTTTTCACTTTCTTCTCATCTCTAGCAGATGATTTTGGTTTTCAACCGCTATTTTAGAGATTAATTTGAAAATTTCCATTGTTCAAATATTGTGTTAGTATATTTCTACCACTTGATTGCGAACAGCATAAATAATTTGCAATATCATATTGTTTTTTACCGTGCCGGTACAAATCCACTATACACAGTTTAATCGATTCAGGAATATCCCTCACACGACCCAAGATCACAAATCCAACAAACTGCAAAGAGATCTCTAATTTTAAATAAACTCGTCTGCATTTTATCAATGATGCCACCCATCATGAATTAGTGATGATGAAATAAGAATTAATGTGAAATAATCTAATATTTTGAACCACTTGAAAAAAATATTCTAATATTTTGACATTTCAAAATATTTTTTTTTTATATTCATCTCTTCAAATATGATATTAACTTCAAGATAATAAATAAGTTTAATCAACTATAAGTCTTAAATAAAATTGTCATTTGCATACTGTCGTCCCCGCTTAATCGGCTAACGGCTAAACGAATACCCCGCTTATACGAATAAAACCATAAAACCGTCCGGAACCAAACATTTCCTCATAGAAGCAATGTCAAATATCTCCACTTAATCGAATAATTTCCCGGGAGAATAGAATAATATTTGTCTGCTTTTGCAAAAGTTTTTACTAAGATAAATGTTGAATAAAATAAAAGAGTATTTCCATAAGACCTTGAGCAAACAAACCACTGTTGTGGACTGTTTCCGAAAATAAAAGTAAAGGCGGAAAAACAATTTTTTGCAACGCAAATTGTAAGTTACGCTTTTATGATTTTCATATGACTGTACAATATTTATACTCAATTACTGTACTATTTTGTTGTTTGCTTTGCTTATTTCAAAATCTTTTTCCAATGACAGTAATTATTTCCTTTATATATCTATTTCTTTGTTATTATTACGTCTTGAGACAAAAGTTGTTATAATGGAAAGATAAAAAAATCTTCCCCGCATAATCTAATATCCTGCTTAATCGAATTAAATGTCTTGGAACTGACAGTATTCATTTAAGCGGGGCCGACAGTATTTGCATTTAAAGACATGGCATTACTAAATGATATTTTCAATTTGTAAAAAAAAATGTCATTATTCTAATATTTTGAGCAGTGGTTGGAAAAACTAAATTTTTTTTGTAGCAAACTGCAACTACTTTGTTATAAATGTAGTTAACTACAACTATTTTTTTCAAAATGTAGCGAGTACAAACTGCTTTCGAATTGTAGCCGCTACTTCGCTACTTTAAAAAAAAAAAATAAATAAAATGCATCATACACCATTTGAGGATTGACCGAAAAAATTCGAAAACTGGTTTACATTGATAAATTAACTCATTTGAGTACGGAATAGAAATAGGGATCGTCTTTGAATTTATTTGTTACTTTTCCTTCTTGTTCCTTTTTTGTTAAAATTTGTCCTTTTTAATTTTTTTTACAATTTTTACTAATATTCGCCACAAGAAGGATTCAAAAGTTTAAAGACTGAATGAATTCAACCTTTTTTTTTTTTTAATTTCTTGCCAGGGAATATTTAGGAACATGAAAATTATTCGAAGGAATATAAAATTTATGATGTCAAATAAACCAATGACATCGAACAGATAGAATGTATTCCGTCAAAATGATGTATCCTAAGATCAGCTCACATTTTTATGGATCTTATTTCTCATTACATCCTCTGCTGTACTCGTGCAAGATTTGCACCAGTCAGAGTCAATTAAACCTTGTTTTTTTCCTTCGTTCTCTTTTTTTTTTTTTTTTAATTTTTTTCATTTATTTATTTATTTTTTTAATTTGAAAGTAGTTTCCAGAAATCGCTACAAACTACAATTTTTTTGTATCGCGTTACGCACTACTCTACTTTTTTTAAAAAATAGTGCTCTACACTATAAACTTCTAAAAAATGTAGCTACTACAGTAGTTTCACTACTTGTAGCGCGCTACTTCCGACCACTGATTTTGAGTATAAGATGTATAATAGATGTCAAAAATGTAAAAAAAAAAAAATTAAAAATTTGCAGTTACTGCCGTTTACGTGCCCATGGCAGAAATTAGTCTGTATTTTTCAATCTTTACTATGATTCCTGCAGGTAGTACAGGTCCTCCCTTCGGGTGGTGGCATCCATGTCCCCCACACCAACACATGAAAACATGAGCGCCTACCCAGAAGCACACACACACGTCAACAAGTATAATCCCACCTTTCGCAGTTTCTGATTGCAAAAAATATAATTTGAATTAAAAATGTCTAATTCATTTTTTTCAAAACATATCTGCGATCATGACAAGGTTTTAGACACTACAGTAAAAACCCCGGGTTTAAACCGTGTTGTCCAAAATTGTTCAAAACTAAATGTTAGAGAAATTTCATTTTGTGAGCAAGTATCAAAAACAGAATTAAATCTACTAAAGAAATATTTTGTTAATTACAAAAGGTAAAGTTAGAACTTATTATTAACCCGTTAATGCCTGACATTTTTTTTTCCAAAGATATTTTGTATACTGGTTACAAACAGTGTTTAATGGACAGAAAAAATAATAAAAAAATATTATGTAAAAAATATTTTTTTTATTAAGGAAAGAAAAATAAGAAGAAATAAACTCAGCAATTAACATAAACTGGGAAGCTGGGGATAACTTAGAAAACTTAGCTAAATTGTGAACGATGTAATTTTTGATAAAGATCATATTAAAACTGCTACAGAACACACCTTACAATGGTTATGTGCTGTAATCTGTTAATAACAAATTGAAACAATTTACCAAGGTACTAATTGAACACTATTATTTGGTTGAAACATTCATTTTGGGAAAATTCAAACCCTTTTTTGGACTGTCCCTAAAAAGGGACCCTAGGCATTAATGGGTTAAATGTGAATATTCAAATATGTATACACATTAAAGTTATGCTGCTGATTCGAATCTAGTTACAAAGAAATTGTAATTTTTTGCTAAAGATCTTAATTAGTACTCATGAGTTTAAGTAATTTTGTTTTTATTAGTGGCCAAACTTTCTGCAAAGATATGGATATATGAGGGTGCTTAAAATGTAGTGTAAGTAATTTAAAAGCACCAAATGACAGTTTGCAAACTGAAAATAAAAGAAGCTTTATTGCAGTTTTTCTTCTTTTGACTGTAGTGATGAAATAATTATAGACTATATAGTCATTTTTTGATCTGACTCTAAATAACCATAATTTAAAGTCGCTAGTTTTGAAATATTGTGTATATCAACATTTTATTATTTTTCAGTCTAGGATTCAAAGGTTTTTTAAAAAAATATTTAAACATCATGTTATACCAGGGGTGGCCAACTCACGGCATGCATGCCACAGTGTGGCACGGCAGAGCTGTAATAGTGGCACGCAAAGACTTAGTAAAAAAATTTAAAAATTGGGGAAATAATGTAATTGTCAATCTTTTCAAAAACTAAAGCCTTTATACTACTTAATGTAATGATTAGATGCCATGTGTCAGGAGCCTGACATACAAATGTCCCAATTGCACAAATTACATTATTGCAAGTACTTATCATTCCAGCAGTAAGAGCAGCGTGACGCTGCGACGTATGTCACAGATTCTTGAGAATGCTTGCAAGCAATTTCTTAGTTAAAAAAAGGAAAAAATCCCAAAACTTGTAAAAAAAAAAATCTTTAATTTCAGCATGTGAAGATTTGTACCACATTTCTGAGATATAATTCAGGGGTAGAATGTCCTTGCCTTTTTTTAAGTTCAGCATCTTATGCTTGAGCATTAGGGTGGGGCGAAAAATAAAGTTTTTCAGATCAACTTCTAATAGTTGCCAAAAGTTGTCTTTAGTGATAGTTAGCTTTTGTGCAAAATTTGAGAAAAATCGGTTAATATCTTCAGGGAGCGCTGTGATCGCAAAGTTTTACCATAGCTTTGTTATGGATTTTATGGTTAAAATATCAAAAAGAATGCCTTTAGCTAGTCTCTTTGCATTTTTTTTTTTTACTTGAAAGATGTTTTCATGCATTAAAAGCATATGAATTGACTCACAAACATTATTTTATGATATATTTATATTTAAAAAAAATCACTTTTTTTTCACGTTTTTGTTTCTTTTTAAATGCTTGAAATATAAATATATCATATAAAATAATTTTTTGTGAGTTATTTCATATGCTTTGAATGCATGAATATATCTTATGAGTAAAAAAATGCAATGAGATTAGCTAATGACATTGTTTTTCATATCTTAACCATTAAATCCCGATAAAAGCTATGATAACACTTTGCGATCGCAGCGCCCCCTGAAGATATAAACCGATTTTTCTCAAATTTTGCGCAAAAGCTAACTATCACCAAAGACAACTTTTGGCAACTATTAGAAGTTGATCTGAAAAACTTTTTATTTTTCGCCCCACCCTATTAAGCATGTTTAGGTGCTCATTTAGATTCTATGATTAATCTATTGTCAATTCATCTCGCAGACTATTTTTTACTTCCTTTTACGTAGTAAAGGAAGTATTGTGATCGCGAAAAAAAATCACTCAAATTTGAGTCTAAATTTTGATTTTGCTCACCCCCGAATGAATGTTCAGTAGTTTTTTCGACCTGTCAGCACGTGCATATGTACCTACCAACATACAAGCAGCCGAAAAATCCTTTTCAACCACCCCCGAGTTAATTACGACGAGTTTTCTCGTGACGTCTGTATGTACGTATGTGCGGATGTGTGTCTCATAACTCAAAAACTATATGCCATAGAAGCTTCTAGCTTGGTATGTAGGCTCTGAGGATGGTCTAGTTGTGCACCTCCCCTTGTGGTTGCATTCGAATGTTCCCAAGGGGGTGTTTTACCCTTTTTTGGGGTAAATCAGTGTTAATTTCAATGCAGACTCAAGTGATATGAATTAGCGCGACCACTTGGCGATATGTCGCCAAGCTTTTGGTCGCCAAGTGTTTTACGCCAACTTGGCGACATATCACCAAGTTGGCGACAAATTTGGCGAAAAAATTATTTTTTGAATTTGGGTTCAACTTGGCGCTATTGGCGATATTTTGCGAAAAATTCACTGAATGATATTAAAATCAGCAATATTTAGAAAATTAACCATTGTAAAATATTTTTTGCATTGTTTCGTGGCAGATTAGGGGAGTAAATATTTGAATTGTTACCTTGCTCCCTCCAAGCACTTTTTTTAACACTTAAGGCAACTACTAAGAAATTTACACGTAAAAGGAAGTAGTGTGGGGTCCATACCAGATTTTTTTAATTTTAAATTTCTGTCATAGATTGTTGAAAGAAATTCCATCGTGATTATAGTTTGCTCCGAGAATTCAACGAAAGCTGTGACATTACAGAAGATATGATTTGTAAAGCATATTATTTTGATGTGTTGAAGGAATTCTTGATTTGAGCTAAACAACTTCAACTACAGGTAATGGAATATTTTTACAAGTTAACTAAAATTAAGGAGCCTGAGTAGAAGAAATTCGGTATTAGTTGCACTAATGGAGCGCCTTAAATTGTTTTTGTTACATCGGTTGAAAATATTTGTGTGAATATATGTGTACTATTTAGTTATTTAGCAATCGGTGAGGATGTCTGGTGAGAATAAGCTGTCTGTCACAGGCGGCTTGTTTGTAAAAAAAACTCATTTGTAATAAATGTGTGTGCAAAATGCAGTTTTTGTTCAGTATTTTTACCAGGGCTGTAACCAGACCTTAGTTTCAAGGAGGGTTTTACCAAACCTATTTCTCATGAAATCTATAAAGTCGATAAAATTTGATTTTATGCTCTATATTCTGTTGATTTTTGTTACAATAGATGTTAAAACAGTGTTAACATGGAAAATGTAAAAAGAAAATAATAAAAATTGCTCATCCTGTCAATGAAGAAAAAAAAAATCTAGATAAGTTAACTCATATTTATGTGCATTCGAAGGAGTACTTTTGAAATTTCTATCTTATGGACACTTATCAGACGCGTTAAAAATAGTTTGGTACTTATAAATTTGTAGATTTTTTGTGTGGTATTAAAAATTCGAAAGGAAAGGTGAGTGGAGGCAAGAAATTATGTTTGCAATAACTACAATAAAAATAAATACTGCAGAAAAAACACTTAATTTGTGCAATTATTCAATAGTGATAATTTTATTTTTCAAATGCAGTTTCAAAGTTCATAAGAAAATTAAAATAAATTAGCAAAAATAATTTTCAGTGAGAAACCTTAAAAAGAATTTTTGTAATAATTTCGAAAAATTTCGGAGGGGGTTTGAACCCTAAAAATTCATCCCTTAAATACATCCCTGATTTTTTTCCCCAAGGTTGATAAACTGGAAATCTTGGGTGCTTATTTTGTAACTTTTTTAACATGTAAGGTCTGTAATACTGATTTGAAATTATAATTTTGGTTTATATAAGTCCTTATATTTTATGCTTTCTTTTCAGGTTAAATTTCAAGCATGAATTTGAATTGCATTCCATGTGGTAAAACTTTCACTGGTGAAGCTTGTTATCAGCAACATGTGCTAAGTGAAAAGCACAAGAAAAAGGCCAGGTTAGAACTTTTAGTTACTGACTGTAAGCCTAATGCTTTGGACTTGCCCTCAGTTGGCGAGTTATTTGCATGCAACATCTGTAACATTTCTTTTGGAACACTGCCCAACTATAAAAAACATGTTGAGAGTTTGGAACATGCCAAGAATTTGATGAAAAGAGATGCTGGTAAAGATGATTCTGAAGAAAAAATTGCTATTCCTACTGAAGGAAGTGATGAAAATGATTCTAGTCTAATTGAAATGCAAGACGATAATAACAGACTAGTAAACTTGCAGGAAAGTGTTAGTCAAAAGTTATGTTACAAAAGTTGTGACATGTGCAATAAGACTTTTAGTGGTCCCGAACCATATAACCAACATTTAGCAAGTATTGGGCATGCAAAAAAACTTGCTCAAAATTCAAGCATGAATTTAATTAAAAGAGATACCAACAAAAATGATTCAGAAGAAAATGTTGCAATTGATGACAATTATTCGAATTCAGTTGAAATGCAAGATGATGACAGGTTAATAAACTTGCAGGAATGTGTTAATCAAAAACTATATTATAAAACTTGCGACATTTGCAACAAGAAGTTTTGTGGTCCTGAGCCATATAATCAACATTTAGCAAGTATTGGTCATAGAAAGAAATTGGCTCAGAATTCAAGCAAAGTTGGGGACTTGACTCCTGAATCCTGTAGTCCCGAAAATCCTAGAACGTGTGCTGTTGTCCGTCTAGGGTTTAACCAACTTGTTTGTGAAGTATGTGATAAAACGTTTAGTGGTCCAGTTCCTCACGATCAACATATGAAAAGTGAAGTGCACAAGAAAAAAGTGGAAAGAGTGCACTTTTTTGGTTCTGGTCATAAACGCAATAGTTTGAATGAAAATGTCAGCAGGGAAAATGCTATAGATTCTACAACAGATGAAGAGGAAAAGCCTTTAAATGTTCAACAAAACAATCTGACTCCTGCAGAATATAGTAGCTCTAAAATTGATAATAAAATTAATACAGCAAATGGGGATTTAGAAGATACTTTGCCGGATTCACCAGTAAACATTTCTGATTTGATTCTTCCTAGTATTGAAAATTTGGATGTAATTACTGCTGTTCAGCTCAATGTTAGATTTTTTGATGTGGATTCTGAGATAAATTTTGACGAGGGCAAGCCAGATGAATCGGAAATGGAGATAGAAACTGAACTTATTCAAAAATGTGATCTTTGTAACATATTTTTGAAAAATATTGATGATTTAAAGAAGCATTATGAAAGTAAAGAACATTTTTTGAAAAAATGGAGCAAGTAGAACTTGTGGAAGATTTCTAAATACTATTAATCCCGATGAACTGTTTAAAGAAAGTTTTATTCATGGCTGAAACATTTCAAATAAATTTTTAAAACTTAGCTTTTTGCAGTTAGAGTATTGCAGTTAGCCAAAATTAAGAAACAATTATAATAATCACGTAAAATGCATTATTAACCTAATTTAAGATTATCTTACCACTCAGTTCAACTTTGATTCATGTGAGAAATGAAACGTAAAGTAAATTATTTTAATAAAAGCAGTTCATTAAATTGCATAAAATATTGCAATATAAGAAGAGATATGAACAGCTTTAAACCATTCTTCAAGAATATTTTCCAAAATAACTTAAAATTATTTAAAGTTCAATTGGAGCATTTCCTCATGCAATAAGAGAACTCTATACAATACACTTTGTCTCATATCAATTAAATAACTATGATATTTAAAAAAAAAAATTATGGACCAACAAGACAACACATGACAGATTTACAACAAAGCTTGGAAATCACAGCTAGAGTACAGGTGGGAATCAAACCCATAATCTCCTGTACCGCACACAGGCAAGCATGTTCCTTAATCAAAGGAGAATTATTTGGATACACGATTAGCTGTGTGTACAGTGTTGCCAATTTATTTTGTAAAATAAGAGCCTGAAAACTGATATAATCTAGTCAGCATTGGGCCTTCTGTAACTACTTTTGAAGTAGGAAATATAGAATTTATGTACTGTAAAGTTAACACACATCTCTTAGTTATTCTTAATGACTGAACCCCTTATTTAACTAAGACTTGGTTTCAGGACACTTTCCACATTTGCAAAATTTTCATGAAGTTGGATTGCTTGCAGATGCTTTGTAAAATATTTATTGTAAAGATAAAGGGAGAAAAAGAATTAAAAATATATCTAGTCAAGATTTTCTGCCCGTTTTATGTCTGATTTATCCTTTTTTCCCCCTCTTTTTTGAAGCACAAATTTAATAACATTTAATTCAGTGTATGAAATTAAAAAAAAATAATAGCTGCATTGGCTTGGTCTACCTCAAAAATACAAGTTCTGTCCTATGACGTGTTTTCAATAGACTTAAATAAAAGGAAAAAGATAGTGTAAAATCAGATCTTTTTGGGTTTTTTTAACTTTAAAGATGTTATTATTGCTATTACTAGGCATAAACATTCCATTTCGCAGATTTTTTGGCAAAATTCCCTAAGGGGGTGGGAGGGGGGAGAAGGTGAAAATTCTCCTCTTTGAATTCTTATGCATCAAAGGACCTCTGTACCAAATTTAGTAAAGATATGATGTTAACTGCTTTTGTATAAGGAAAAGTGCCATGCAGGATCCAAAAATGTCTATCTGTCTTGTATCAAATATCTGACGTAAACTGGAGTTGAAGGAAACTGGGTTACAAGGAAATTCCTCCATGGAAGGACGTGCCAAATTTAATAAAGGTCAGACGTTAACTGTGGATTTGTATTAGGGATAAACACACACACACACACCCACACTCAAATATATATCAATTTTTATATACATAAAAATATACATGGGAGAGGTTTATTAAAACTCTCTAAATGCTACATTGAAACGTGCTATTACTTTCATGCTCATCTGCCCTCTTTCATTGTAAGTTTATTTTGTAGGGCATGACTT
The DNA here is from genome assembly GCA_038373865.1 of Uloborus plumipes. Classification (NCBI taxonomy): domain Eukaryota; kingdom Metazoa; phylum Arthropoda; class Arachnida; order Araneae; family Uloboridae; genus Uloborus; species Uloborus plumipes. The sequence continues at coordinate 57,331 of JAXGGA010005346.1, read as the reverse complement.
TTTAATGCAGCACACAGGCTATATCTGAAAAAGTTCTTTTTTTTTAATTTAAAACATGTCAAGCAATCCCTAAAAGTTGGTAGATGGAGGTTTTGCTTTAGATTGTATAATGTTTCACTTTCAATTCTTAGCATCCTTGAAGGAACAAGTAAAACGAGGTTGAGGGGAGGAAAGTTTTGAAGCCAAAATAAGCACCCTCTCTCCAACCTGTACCCCTACGACGTTTTTTAAGCATGTAAAGCTATCTATAAAAGCTTGCAGAAGGAGTTTACAATTAGTAGTGAATTATGATTCGATTCATTGCATTCTAGAAGAGATTGAGGGGCTAGTTTTTAGCCAAGAAACGACGTTCTCCGATGTATGCATCCTTGTACCCTCCAATCTATGTGCCTTCCTTTTTTCTCCTTACATTCAAAAGGTCTCTAAAAGTTGTAGAAAGTGGTTGCAATTACTTTTGTATTACAATTAACTTTGAATTCATAGTATCCCAGAAGTGATGTGTAGTCCAGAACGGGGGAAGGGCCAGAGAGGTCTTTAACCCCTTCAGGACCGGCGAAAAAAGGAAGAAGCAGTTCCCCTGGCCCGCTCACTTTGCATGTGAAATTTAATGTTTAAAAACCTAGAAGTTTGCCATCAATTATTCAGAATATATATGAAACATTAAATATAAAAAAGGAAATGCATGCGACCGAAATGTGAAATATATGATGCCAATTACTGTTTAATATCTTTGAAGCTTTTATCTCCACTTGTCATTACGTTGCACTAAAATCCCCCCCCCCCCTCCTCCTCCGTATATGTCATAGCCTCAGATTCATTGACTCTAATATTTGAAAATAGCCGCTTCATTTCCATATCAAACTTGTTCATCAAATTAAACATCCTACCCTCAAGTAAAAATTTTAGTTTTTCATCCATGGCGATTGAAATAAAGCTGATCCTAACTGTACAAAATTCGATCTGTCAAATGCAAGACCGAAATTTTTACGCCTACCCTCAATCAAGAAACATTCATTCTTTCCATTTCAGAAGAAGCAAAGGTCATAAATCACAGCCCTCTAAGTGTCTAATCCAGCTAAAAGACGTGTACTTTTTTTAAGTAAAAAAATAATTAAAAAAAAACATGGAACCCAGTGCATAAACTGAAGGTCAACATTCCATAGAACCTTATTAGAAAAAGTAAGGGACTTCAACCGCCATCTAGTGTCATTTAAAAATTCAAATATATCGTTCCAAACTCGGATCACATCGGCGTGCTCGAGGTTCCCATAGCATGGAAAGGCTTATCACGCATTTGATATCGCGGGCGGTGGAGGGACCTGTTATCACTCCGGTGTGATAATGGTCGCGAACGGGTTAAAGTGAGCTTCCCCTGGCCTGTACCTCCTTTTATGTCATCGAACCTGTGCTCCTTATGTGTTTCTTTCTCTCCTTTTTCTTCACTTGAGACAAGCAATCGTTTGCAGAGGGAGGTTCAAAGATTAATATCTTAATAAGGTTAGTTAGGGTAAGTGGGCCCCCTTTTTAGAACAGTTTGTTTTTAAACCCTTATACAAAAATTTTAAAGCAAAAAAGCTTATATTTTTTGACTTATTTTATCTTAGACATTATTAATAAACACAAGTTCAGCGTTATTTCCTGAAAAAATGCTTTAAATATTTTTGGGTATCTTATTCTTAACAAAATGGCGTGGGTGGCCCACTTACCCCCGAGGAAGGGGTAAGTGGGCCACCCCCCATTTATTTATATTTAAAGTGAGCATAACTAAAAAAGGGGTTTGCATGTCATACCTGATAAAGTATAACATTTTAGTAGGAAATACTTTTTTGTAAATGTATCCATTAATGAGACATCTACTTACATTCAAATGTGTATGACAGAAAATTATAAAGCGAAATACAAAACAATTGTGTCTGTGAAATTCATTAAAAGTCGTTAGGCATATTTTTTGCTTTTACATATAAATTAGTATTGAACAAGCATAATAGTCGATTAAGATCAATTTTGGTCAAATAAGAAAAAATATATAGGTTGAAAAAAAAAGGAAACACTTAATAGCAGCGTCTATTTGAAGTTTTCTGAAGGAGAAACATCATTTCATCCTCCGTTATAATTCTAACACCACCTTCATCAAACCAATAAAAAGTGTAGCTATTTCTATTCTTTCTATCAAATTTTGCAGTATTTTTTTTTCATTTGTATCATATTTTAAAATTAGGCCTTCATTAGGGTTGCACCGATTAATCGGCAGTACCGATTAATCGGCCAGTTTGCCGATTATTAATAATCGGCAAAATCTTGCTGATTAATCGGTGATTTTTTTAATTTTTGTTATCTTTTAAAGTGTACCTTCACCAAGAAACTATGATAAATTGTTTTATTAACAGTAAAAAAATGTAATTTTTTGAAATTCTTGCTATAACATACAGTATGAAAGTGTGTACAGAGTGAAAACAAAACAAATAGTTCATTGAAAACGTAAAACTGATTGGAATTTAAAAGATAACTCTCTGCGAATTCCTGAAATTTTAAGTTGGAATTCAAAAACATGAATATTAAAATTTCATGTGTAATCAGTCAAATTTTGCTGATCAACCGGCGGAAAAGATGTTTTAAATAAAATTAATTCTACGGTGTTTGAACACAATATTACGATGGATAAATTTATATATAAATAAGAAATAATTTTCTGCAAACACAAGAATTACACGTTTTACAAAAGTGTAGTGATTAAAAACAAAACAAATAATTTAAAGAATGAAATACAAAATAATAATAATAAGTTGCCTCTTGGTTGATATAAATGATTTAATAATTTAATATTCCTATTCTAAATAAATCTACACTTATAGACAATGTTGCAACATTTTTCATGTCTCGATATTTTTCTCTTTAGCTTATTGCTTTTAAATAACCTCTAATTTTCAAAGAACAAAAGTCTTGAATTAAATGGCTACTTATAGTTGAAAAATAAATTTTAATTAAGAACACCCCTGAATTCAAGTGCTCATCACAGCTCCCCCCCCCCCCCCTTGTTTTAATAACTTTTATGTCTCGTGTGTAAATGTAATTTTATTTACAAAAATATTTAAAAAATTTCAAAGGAAGTTGATAAAATTTTGAAATTATTTAACATGGAAAAATAGAGAAAAACAAATCTATTGCCAAAAACAAATAAGTAACCATTTCTAATAATCGGAATTATATTAGAAAGGGAAAAGACAGTGAGGGTGAAATTGGTAATATGAAAAATAATAAACCCGAACATTAATCGGCTCTGCCGATTAATCGGTAATCGGCCAATTTGCTTATCGGTGCATCCCTAGCCTTCATAATACTTTATGGTTTTCTTTGATACAAGTTTCACAAATACATAGTTACCAACTTTTGCAGCTGAACCATCAATTTCTTCTAGGTCTCTATAATTATCTTTCATTTCATCGTAGAAATTGCTTTATCAAAACTGCTTTTCATTTTGAAATCATCATTATTATGAGGGAGCCCCCCCCCCCCCCAGTTACACCATAGTGAGGGTGCCCACTTACCCTAATAGAGAAACTACGGGGTAAGTGGGCCCCCTCCCCTTAAACACATATTAATAATACTTTGCATAAAAATTCTTATTGCAATGTGTACGGTTAAACCCTATAAGAAAACTTGATGAACATAGAAAAAATAATAAAAACTAACATTGAAACACTTTTTTGAAAAGTTGCTTGAACTCGCAAAAAAAATTTTTTTGACAAATTATATGATCCAAAATTTTTTAAATTAAACTCAAATTTATGCAAAAGCAATCACTGTGATCGAATTTGACATGATCAGTACAAAAAGTACAAAAACCATAGGCGCATTTCAGTTTTAGGGGGGGGAGGGGTGGCCCACTCACCCGAACCAACCCTGTAATAAAATTTGAATTTATAGCACCCCAGAAGGGATATGCAGTCAGGGGCGGATTGGCGGTCAGCCTATTCACCCTTGAGCTGGTGTGCCCATGCGTTCATACACCCTTACCTCTTCGAACATAAGCCCTTATGAATTCTTCCTTCCATTGCGCTTGTAAAACTACGCTAAAAGCGACATGTATTGTTAGCATAAGAAGTTTCCTTTACATGTTGTGTTTATATAAACTGATTTCATAGTACTATAGGAAATAATCTGCAGCTTGAGAAAAAGGGTGTCAAGCTAGAGTAAAAGATGTGTTTTCCGACTGTCTGATCCTGACAGTTACCATCATTCCTTTTTGAATGGTCCGAATGGAGCAATGGCCATTAAATATACTTTCTTATCTCCAGGCTCCTACCTAATGTCACCAAAGATACTTGAAACTGCACTTTTAAAACTTTAATTGCGAAACATGTTGGAGGAGATTCTCCCTTAGAATGTTTTCAAAATTTCCACTGCAACCACGCCACTTAAGTTCTCAATATATAGCCTAAAATTGTGTTTTCAAAATTTAACCCTACACTGCATGGTGTTGCCAATTGGCTACATGGACAATTTGTCCTCCTTATGAATAGCAGAATGTAGTCATAAGGCAACTCAATGCATAAAAAGCAAGTATTGGGTATATTTAAAGCATTTATCATCATTTATCCTCCATACATGGCAGCACTGGTCTGTTACATGCTCTTAAATGAATCCATATGAATAGCTTTTAAAATCACTCAAACTACCATGTTTTGAAATTATTTTTTACAATGAAATATTTTTCTTCGTCTTTTAAAAAAATAACATGAATAAAATAAACATTTATCTTTCATTTAAGATGCGTTTTACATCAAAATAATTATTTGGAAAAAATCTAGGACATAATACACGTCTGTAGCCATTTGGCAACATTATGCAGTAAGCATCCAGAGAACACTCCGATTCATCTCTATAGTTCATGAAGTATGTGCTTTGTTTATGTTTCGCGCTAGCTTTTTTCTCTTTTTGGAAAGTATAATATAATCATGCGGACCCAAAAGTGGTACTTTCGGCTGTTCTACCGTTTATAAGACCTCGCAATTATCAATGCTTAGTTGATGTTCAACAGAATGAACAAACAAAAAATCAATAGGGAAAAGCCTTTAAAACGTGTTCATTTTAGATTTCAGTTAGCAAAAACGTTGTGCTTACACGGACAAGTAAAGTCATTAATAATTTTAAAATATAGTTTTGAAAAAAAAAACTAAAAAATACGCTTTTACATTGGAATGCGCTGTGATCATCACGGGTTTCCCTCTGATTTTCAAAATTACTGAATATCCGCACTTAAGTTTACATGTACTTATAATACATCAATATGCAATACAGTTTAGCCTTTAGTATTAAAAATAATATTAAATATATTACTTTTATATTTGCAAAGAACGTAAATTTTATCTTTTATTCAGAGTTACATACATACATACATACATACAAGCAAACCCACATGTGAAATTAATAAAAGCGTATTAAAAAGAGACCATTAGCTACAGAGGAACTAGTTACAAACCAAAAAAAAAGAGAAAAGAAAGAAAGCTTGCCCGAGAGAGCCTCCAAAAGACATCAGATTTGACAGAATTGATCATCGGAAAGTACAAATACATATAAAAAATAATGTAAAATGTCAAAATGTAAAGGATTACAAGAGTTACAGTGCACCAAATGTTCAATTCCTCTATTTTTTTTACAAAAAAGAACTAATTTCAAGACTATCATTTACAATCATTTTTATCTGTTGAATGCATGGTGTAGCCATTTGGCAACAAAACTATTTTTCATTAGAAAGGGGTGAAAATTTAGAGTTAATTTTTTTTAAATATTTTTCCATGTTTTCTTATTACATTGACAAACACATATATTTTTTTCTACGAAAAATAAAAAATCATGCAGTGTAGGGTTAAGAAAATTGAATCATCCTCAAAAATTTTAGAGAGGCAAGTATTAGTACTTTTAGAAAAAAATAATAGGGTATACCAACCAGTGAATGAACAGTTCCAGTAAATGAACACCTTGTAATTTTCTTGAAAAACTAAGTATAAAACATTTTTCTTAGATAAACAGGTAGTAGTAACTTCCTTCTACACATTTCCTAAAAAAAAATGGCTAGAAAATGCCATGTGTGCCTTTTGCTTGGGGTCAAGGCATGGGGGTTCACTGGGTCAAGGCAGTTTTTCTCCTTTCTACCCCTCAAAAACTCAATCCAGAACCATAAAATTATCACATTAAAATAGTGAAACTATTTCAATGTGTATTTCCACTATACTAGATAATTAGCAAAAACACATCTTCAATGCATGCTTGAGAACTCTTTCTTCTTCAATAAGATGCACATGAAGCTGCAAAAATATTCATGTATGAAGTTTAGCTCTTGTGTCAGCAGATGTGCATAAATGATTTTTCTAATTATGATAATTCACTTAGAATTAGTATTTGATAAATTTAATGAAGAATTTATCCAAAAACTAATTTTTAGCATTGAAAAGGTGTTTCTTGTAACGCCGAAACATGGGTATGCCGTTTTCCTGCTATTTGCATTTAATATGTTTTTTCATAGGCTTTTTTTCATTACACAAAGGTATTTATCTATTAACAAATTCATATTTAAATTTTTAAAAAAATATTTACTTATTTTTTTTTTTTTGTTACTGTCCGACCTCGAAAGCCGCGCCTAGCATCATTGAACGGTTCAATTTTAAAAAGGGAGACAGCTTGATCACGAAATTGCACTATAGCAGCATTTCTACTCTGTCCGATATTATTTTATTTTTATAGAAATTATAAGGATGATAAATCAACAAAAAAAAAACACCAACACAAATCAGCACCTCAAATAAACGAATGCAACAAAAAACAAAACAAAACAAAGAAAAATCCCTTCCTATTTCTTATCTCTCTTATCACAATCACCGCTAGTTTCATAAAATCAGTTGAGACAAGATGCATTCGCGAAGTAAAGGAAAATCGCCTGAAAGAATACCAAACATTATCTATCTATCCATCTATATGTACATATAAATATATCGATAGAGACAGACACATAATTTAACGTAATTATCTGCCCCTAGAATTCCATTTTCATCTATTTTGTCATGTATTTTTAATGGTCTAAAAAATAATGAGACAGTATTTTTTGGGAACATTGTGTTTTTTTTCATCTGTAGACTAAGGATTCAGAAAAATATCACATTTTGTAGTCCCTGAAGTTGGCAAACGAAACCATGTTTCTAAGCATCTTTTCTGCCTTCGTCCCACAGACTAATGATGGTGCCTAATATATTTCCAGATGTCAAAACAACCTAGGTTCCATTTTTAATGAATCAAACATATTATTTTCCTTTTTATTTAATACACTGCTGTATGCTACACACTGCCAATAGCATTTGTAAAATATAATATTTTAAAGAAAAAAATTTATGTATTTGAAAATTATTTGTAGAAAAATTATTTTTATTATTATATCAATTTTAGATGTTATTCAAAATGTGAGTCAAGGGAAAAAAAGCTTCAATATCAACAAAACTGTAGGTGTTGTTTCAAAATTTTTGGGCACGAAATACGATTAACCACCGTTTATTTACAACACTGATAATAGCAACATAAAATTCAGGTATTAAAAAAAAAAAAAACTCATATTTTTTATAAAGAGTTAAAATAAATGTTACTTCAGTGTATTATATAGCTTCGCTAAAAAAACAAGTTTTACAACATTTAATAGAAACACAATTATGTAATATTAGTGTAATTTTTGAGATAGAGTAAAAGCACAAAGTTGTTTCAGCTTTTGTGCCTATTCAGACATTTTTAACTTCATTAACTGTTAAGGCATTTGCCATTAAGCATATTTTTTTTCCTAATGGTCATGTTTAAAAGTTATGTGGTGACTTTATTAATTGATGCAAGCATTTTGGAAAATAAGTCCTACAAAAAGATAGCTACAAATATACAGAGCAACTCTTAATGATATTTTATTTCTTAGAATCAATTTTTTGCACTTAGTATGTTCATGGGACATAGAGTCCTTTCAGGGCAGGCGGACAATTTTTCAAAACAATCAGAATTTCAAATTAAGTTTGATACGGTTTCGGCAAAGGGGTTAAAATTATTTGTAGAATTGTTTTCAAAACTGAATTCAAATTTAGGAATTCTTTGGTGGTGTTATAGGTTCTTTTTAAGTTCTGGTCTTTTAGAAAAATATTCAGCAACAAATCGGATGAACTGTAATTAACCATTTGCTAGTTTCATAGTTAACAAAAAAATGTTTCAAAAACTCAGAAAAGTGCCAGTTTGAATTAAATTTGCTATGGTTAAAGGGATAAAATTTTAGTGTAAATTCACAGGCTGAACAAGTCTATGCCGTACCGGAAACAAAATGTTCTTTAATTGCTTGTCGATAATTTTCAGCTTGTGGTCCTATCACTGTGTTGCAAAGTTGTGGAATAGGTTGCTTATAATAAGCTTCAGCTTTGACAATCCAGTCATCGCATATAATTTCCTTTTGTTCCTCACATATATTATGAAGTATACAGCATGCACTAATAACAGTAGGGAAATCTTCAATTGCACAAATATTTCCATTGACGAGACAGTTCCATCTCGCTTTAAGCCTCTTAAAAGCAATTTCACAAGCATTATAAGCAAAAGTAAATTTTTCATTGAATTTCTTTTCATCCTCTGACAAAGATTCAATTAAATAGGGCCTCATAACCCAATGTGAGAGTGGATATGAAGAACCAGCTAGGATGAATAATGGTACGTCAACATTTTCAAGTTTTCTCGGATATTCAGGGAAAAGTGTACGTTCCTGACCTTTCAACCAAAGACTTGAACTAGTAAATACACGAGATTCAGGCACGCTTCCTGGCCAACCTACATTGATATCCCAAAACAAATATGATGCATCTACTATGCCTTGCAATATCATTGAATAGCCACCAACACTATTGACGTAATCAGAAGCATTTTCAGGCAGACTAGACTTTTGTATGGGAATATGCACACTTCCAAGAACACCAGATGTCTGAGGAAAACTCCACCTTTTTTCAAAAGATTTTACAATATTTTTAATGGAGTTTTCATTAGGAACTTTAATATGTTTTGGCATCAACTTCAGTATTGCAGTCGAAATAGTTTGAACGATATTTGTCACATCAGATTCAGGAACTGAAAACAAATGGCCAACGTATTTATTACTTTTACCAGAAGCCAGAGATATCAATGTAATCGCCATCTTTTTATCATTTGACAAATGTAACATATCTTCGGTATCCAGATGAGGTTTTAGTGAAATTGATAAAATGTTGAAAGTACTTTTGCTCATTTTAAAGTATTTTAGCCATTGGTTGCAAGTGAGTTTGATTTTTACTTTTTCCCATTGTTTGAATGGACTTTTATGTCTTTGTTTGCATAAAAAACAAGCTCTAGTTATAGTTTTCAAAAACAAATATCGTTCATTCAATAACTGCAATCTCATGCGTTTTATTTCTAGCAATTGACAGGTTCTTGCACTTTCTTTTCTTTCAACAGGATTCAAAGTCGGATGAGAATGTCGTTTTACTTTCAAGAAAGTACTGGATAATAAAATGGAAGTTTCATGCCTATTAGTCATCCTGTTTAAGAATCAGAATCAAGTTCCATTGAGAGTTCAAAATTTATATCTTTTACCTGCAGACATCGAAATACAAAGGTCATATTTTTTTGTGTGTTGACTATAAACTTATGCGTTGCATTTTTCTGCTTATATTGACTCTGTCAAATTTTTTTTACCAACATATTACGCTACACTACGTTATATTAGATGCGATTGCGCCATGAACGTGAGAGATGTCTGCATTAAGTCTCTTCTCTCCAATTACGTCAAATTGAATGATAAACAAGGAACTGGTTATACAAACTTTAAACAACGCACCCGTAAGTTTTTAGAGGCATTGCTTTGAATCGCTGTTGTGAAGGTTTCACAACAACGTGAAGGAATCATTGTTTATGAAGAATCAAAAAAACTGAAACAGGATAGTAATAAATTTGTCAAAAACGGGTTTTCGAATAACTGCGCGTCTCGATTTTCTATTTAAAATTGCTTCCGATTTTTTAAAACTAATTAAAAAATTACGCTAAGACATGCTGTCTGAAATGGCAAATTTATTATTAAAAAGAAAAGTAATCAAATAGAGAATTTATTTTCGGATGAAAAAAATAAACGAAATAAGAATAGCCCAGGAAAGTAGTTTCAAAAGAATTCTATTCTCATTATGGCGATAACGTTTGCGAGAGCGGAGGCAAAGGTGCTGGGTGAAATTGCAGTGGAAAGGAGCATGACTGTTGGGTGGACAATATTACAGCAATTTGTTCTAATAAATGTTAGGGAGAGGCTCATTAAAGAGCCTCTCCCATTAAACCTCTTTAAAAAAAGGCGTTTGAATAGGATTTTAGTCTCGATTTTGTCGGGGAGCAAATGCGGGAAGGGGTGGGGGGTCCACATCATCACTTTTGAGATGAACACTCCAAACCTAAACCTCTGCTTAGAACAACCATTGGTAATTTTATTAATTCTATACACTGACAGTTTTTGGTAATAAATAGCTACTAGGTGACCCGTGCGGAATTCCGCAAAAAAAAAAAAAAAATAAATAAATAAAATAAAATAAAAACTCTAAACTTAAAATTTAATACGACAATTTTTATTGGCTTCATTTGCACAACATCGCCATCTACTGCCGTCGTTCTGACAACTTTTCAAAGAGATCAAAGACACGTTCACTTTTACAACTACTACAAAAGTGATACCCTATATTAAAATCAAATACCCAAGGCTACTACTAAACTAAATACTAACGTTATCGCAAAACTACCATAGTATTTTGAAACAATAAAAGTTACAATTAGGGTTTACCGAGCTAAGCCTTGGCTTGAAATGTCGCATTTAAAATTGATTTGAACAACAATGTAACGATTTTGACAGTTGAGCAAAAAATTTAACTTTTTCAAACTTCAATCGCTTATAAGTCGCTTAAACGTGGATTTTCGAGATTCTCGTTACGCGGCGCTAGCGGAGAAACGTTCTAAAGAACGCATTTTTTTTAATCTTTCGAATGAAATCAAAATGGAGACGATACGACAATTATTTCGCTAGATAGAGTCAATTTTGTGCCCAAAAATTGAAGTTCGAATAAAAAACGAACCGACACTTTTTAGAGGGTGGGTCTAATTTTCGTCAATAGCCCGTGGGATAAGCTTCAAAATCATAAATTTTCATGCAAATCGATAAAGAAATGAGCGAGTTTCGACCGGGTATAGGATTCGGCTTAGAGAAATAATATATGGAGATAAGGGAAGGGGGGGGGGGGGTGTCAAACCATACCTTTGAAATTTTGAAAGAATTTTAAGTCTGTTTAGTTAAATGGCATTTCTGATGGGGGTGCCTCGTAAAATGGTGGGGGGGGGGGAGGTTGAATCTCCCTGAAAAAAACCATTTGCATATCAGGATCTGTGTAATACAGAAAAGTCATCTCCATAAGAAAATGTTCCATCAATGAATTCCAATTAATAATTATTAAAGTAGAGGTGGGGGTCTACAGGAGGGGGGCATGGCACAGTTTTTGCCATTGAAATGAAGATCGCATTACTGGGTGTTCCCTGTTCCCCATACAATTGGGAGGAGTGGGGGGGAGCAACATTAGCTGAACCATTTTCAATTAGAAAAGCAACTGGCCATCTTGATAAGTAAATACTCCAGCAATTTATTCTAATTATAATTACTAAAGCAGGTGTGCTTTGTGTGTGTATATTGGGAGGGGGGGGGGGTCATAGCCAAAGTTTATATTATAGGGGGATTTTTGAAAGGGTGCTGTAAAAATATTTTAGTCTTATATCAGGCGATGTCATTTCTGGGGGGAAGGGGTGCATCGCTCTTAAAAAGCCTAAAAAAAGCCATCCGCCATCTTGATAAGTAAATATTCCAGCAATTTATTCTAATTTGATTACTTAAGCAGGGTGCTCGTGTGGAGTGGAAGTTCATGGAAGTTTATGCCATTTAAATCTTTGGAGAAACTGCTTTGAAAGAATTTCAATTGCATTTTTGAGGAATGCAACTTAAAATGGGGGGGGGGGGGACATCGCTCTTGCGGGCACGTGTAGCTGAACCATCTGTATATTAGGATCTGCAATATAACAAATCTCGATAGGTAAATATCCTAGTAATTTATTCTAATAATTACAATTAAACCTAAAGCAGGGATGCGGGCGGGGGGGGGGGGGGGCGGCTACTCTATAAAATTGTAGCAGATGTTTTATTTTTTAATTTATACAAAAATATTTATAGAAATGTAGAAATAATATGATTATTAGTGTCATTAAAATTCTTTTTGAATTTTCTCCCGACTTTTTAACAGAAATGTAATAAAGAAGAAGTAGATAACATGGAAGCAAAGTACAGATGAAAGCAATTTTTGTGTATAATCTCAAGAAAGTTTTTAAAAGATGATGCTTTATTTAAATATCTCTAACTTCCACTGTGTTAATACGTCAATTGTGATGCAAGGGAATTCAGTTCCTACTTTCAAATATTTGCCGACAGCAATTACATGTTCTTGGCTGGTTTTACTTAAAAAGTTGTCAACTTTTCTCTTGGGCTGTTTTGTTTTCTCTCTCTAGTCTTCACATTTTGTTTTAAACAAAAATCCTGAAAAGTTTTAATTTTTAAACATGTTGATGTACTTAATGAATTTAGAGTTTGTTTTTAATTAAAAAATGACCATGGCTGGATGTGCATGTGCAATCAAGGCAGTGAGATGCAAAGAGGTATAAATTTTGAGATATCCAGAACAAATGTTGGGGCAGTAGGTGCTGATACACAGCATGATTTAGATTAAAATTTCAATGAAAATTTACAAAAAATCTGAACTTTAAACATGTTTTGCTCAAAATGTTAAAACATCCACTTACATCCATTTGCTTCTCACTGTCTCAATTTATAGATACTTCATTCTGTTTCCTGATTTGAGAAATTTTATATAGAAATTTGAGTTATTTTTCTTAGTTTTTAAAAGTAGTTGATTGATAACGAAAAACATACCTTAATAAGTTACCAACATTTTGAACATTCACAAGATCTTTTAAATCAGAGTATTTGCCTAGTTGCATGGTAAAAGTTTATTATTTTTATTGTTATGTTGTAATTATATCAATTTAAATTAGAATGCTACAACTTACAATCAATATTTTCCCAGATTAGGTTTACATTACAAACAAGGAATTGCCATACATTGCAACTATAACATCCATTTTACAAAGCGCAATATTGTTAATTATTATGCTAAAGTTAGTTAGTATTTAAAAAAAATGCTAAGTATTACATAAAATTGTGGTCAGTATAATCGTTTTTTTGACCCTATTTTTAATTGTTGCATTACCCTCTTTCATTTTCTCTCCTGCTCCCTCTCCCACTGTATTTTCTTGAAGAGTTCTTTTTTTCCTCTGAGTTTACATAGAAGTTACACAAAAAGGGGCCACTTACTCATTTTTTCTTGTTGCACATCAATTACTAATACTTTCCTTATATCATAGGGTAAGTGCTCTAGTAGTCGGCTATTTAAGAGATCTTTTGTTGATCTTGGCTAACCTAGAACTTTCAGCTATCAATACAGCAACAAAAACAAGGTAAAACTTTAGAATGAACCTTTCTGATAGTGAATCACCTACTTGTTTCAGAAATTAAAAAAAAATTATGTTAAAATCCAAGCTGTTGTCAACACTAGTAAATGCTCCAGTAGTCGGCCACAGAATCATCTTAGCTGAAAAATAAGCAGAATCGCAATCTTGGATGACGGGCACACCTTTCAAAAGGAAATGACTCATTACTATTTCAAAAAAAGTACCCAAAACTGAACTGCCACTGGTTGATGATGGAGGATAGGTACATGAATGTGTGAATGCGTCATATCTGATTTTGAATTAAAAATGTACTATTTATGAGGAGTTTTATGTCATTGTGGCCGACTACTGGAGCACTTACCCTATATGCTTTCGGGCCATTTCTCCAAAAACTTTATTCTTTCACAAGTAGAGAGACTTTTAACGTCAGTGCCAGCAGAGTTTATAACTTTTTAAAAATTATTATTTATTTTTTAATAAGACTAGGGGGCTCTGCCCCTGCTCGCGTAGCTCACCAACCCCCTTCATCCGATTTTTTAAGTAAACTGTTGAAATTTTTTACATTAATTATGCTACATTTAAAAACCTTAAAAATTTATAAAAACATAATTTATAGTTTTTACATTGTATTAATAATATTTTTATGTTACAAAGATAAACCTATTTGTTCATGCATGACTCAAATCACATTTATCATTTAAGACACCAGAAATAATAATACACTGTAAGTGTAGTAGAAATAGAATTAATTTTAGTCTAAGTTTAATTAGAATTCTCTTCAATTTTTAAAAAGTTGAAACAAGGCCAAGCAATTGCTTCAAACTTTCTGCACATTTTCGCATGCATCAAGTCTTCTCTGATCTTACCAAAATAGGGGTGTTAGGTAAGATAACAATAAGAGGAAGAATAATAAAAGGTATTTGAGCTGTATCAAACAAGGTGGAACAATGCTAATTTCAAATACATAGTTTAGTTGAATATGTCAGAAGGATATACCAAATGCAAGTTTTAAATTGAAAACTTCGGAAAGTTATCACCCACAACTCATCTACCCTTTTTTTAAGTGGAACTGTTCGTGAGTGCTAGGCGCGGTTTTCAAGGACAGACAGTACAATGGCTATTTTACTTCCAACAACCTCACTAGGGTAATTTTAAAGAAAATACATAACTCACTAACATGATACTGAATAATAATTTAAGTAATGCATAAATCAAAAATTATACTGGCTCTGGATTGGAAGGAGAACTTACTCCAGGCGAAAAATAAGCTCTGTGATAACATTACATAACATTTTGCAATAATTTTATCACACCTTCCATTTCATGCAAGTCAATCACTCACACAAATTTGAAATGAATCTGTTAGAAAATATATTTATTTGTGATATTGAATTATGTACAAATTTTCTATGATGAATTCGGCATGCCAATTTAAAGTGAAACAAGAAAAATATTTCAACTTGTAAGGAAATTCAGCTTCATCTTCTGAGTTGCATTTAAGTATCCTATCAGAAATAAAACAAATGAATTATTATGTACACTTTATTTAACAAAAAAAATTTTCCTACTTTACTGCACATGTATACATTCAACAGTTAAAATGTTCTTGTGCATTACTGGGAATATTTCAACAGCTCCGAGAAACTAAGCTTAGTATAAAAATATTTTTGAAAAAAAAAAAAAAAAGAATCAACTTCAGAACTTCAATCAGCACTTGCTCTAAAAAGTAAATGATGATTTTATTCTTTGAACACCATCGATTCAACTTTTGAACATAAGTTTTGAAGTCGGACTAAAAACAATAGAATCATACGAAACTACTAATCAATTATAAATATAAATTTTGATGGATCTAGGTTCTTTAATTGCATTTGCATATATTACATTGACAACCACATTTATGTAATGGTACAAATATTCTGTTCTTCCTTTGTTCAAAATTGTTGTTACAATTACTATTCCCCTCGAATTTCTGCAGGATCCCATCATCAAACCCTGACCATGAGATCATGGGACCAACTGGAAAATATACCCTTTCAAACAAAAAAGAATTTTTGAAATTGGCCCAGGCGTCTTCGAGTAATTGGTGAACATACATTAATAAAAAGTTCTTGGTTAAATTGTATAACTTCCTTCTTTGTTGAAGTCGGTTAAAAATGTTATAACTTAAGCGTCTCAAAGGTTTCAGATAAGGACTGTTACAATTATAAGATGCATCAAGAATACATTTAGATCTTAGTTTTTAAAGTCAAAATAGAAATTTGCCCTGAAGCCCCTAATTAAATATATTTTGACCTGAACAGAAGTAAAAAACAAAAATATCTTTTTAAAACAATTTTGCAATAACAAAAAATAGCAGTTTTATCAGTTTATAAGCCTTTGAAGCAGATGTTTGCTTCAACTTAAGACATTTTTGTGGCAAGATTAAATGCATCTTGCAACATCATTTAAATGTTGTTGTGTAAACCATCAGCAAAATTGAATTTAAAAAAACACATACGTTTGATTAGGATTCTATTCATTTTACAGGGGTAAAAACTTATTTACTTGCCTCTAGTTTTGCACTCCTGTGTGTCAGGAAAATCTAGCTCCCAAAAATGCTCAGGAGTTGAAGGTGGCACAAATTTTGCTCTATGGCGTGAGCATTTTTTGAGACGCTGTTGTTTCTCTTTTTCTGATAATCCAAGGCCAGAAAAATACTGTGAAAAGAATTTTTTTTAAATATTAGGAATTGTAACTAACATAAAAAATAAAAACATTCAATTTTCAAAGATTATTAAATATTTTAACAGATGTGCTGGGATCTGGTACAATATTTAATAAAACAGATCTAATTCCATTAAGATTCTAAATTCAGCTGCACAGCCTGCTATATGCTTTAAAGAATGTGCCATGCAAGGATTAGTTTTAAAACTACGTGCTACACGAAAATAATAGTAATGATAACTAAAGTATTTAACTTCTTACAGCTTTAGAAATTTTATAATGATATGTCATAAAACGAAACTATCTCTGCATTGTCGCTGATGTAATATAGCACTTCAAGTACCCCAAAGTTGAAAAGTAGAATATGAAAAATGAGTCCTGAGAGGGATCTTCTTTTCTAAAATAACACAAGCCATTTGTGCTCTTGGGACTGAGCTTGAATAAGACTCGGAGACAATCCTATGTGGCATTATTAAGTGCTATTTTTAATGACAGGGGCTTAATTTCAAATTTTCACTTTTAGCTTTTGGAGAGGAGATTTACTACAAGCTTTATGTATTTTCATTAGACAGTTTTCATGGAGTGGATTTTAGAAATTTTGGCACCCAAAACCCCTGAATTTTAGCCTTTGTAAGAGAAAATGTGTAGCAAAACATACAAAAAAAAAAAAAAAAACTCAAGGACAGTTTCCATACTTTAAAACTTTTAAAATCATTCAGCGATTAGAAAAACATTTGTCTGATTAAACACTTATGTAAGTATTTACTATTTTTTATCAGTTTTATGTTTTTTTTAGCTTTAAAAGGCCTTAAAGTTTATAAATACTTTTACACTGCTTCAAAAATAATAATAATAATAATAATAATAATAAGTTTCTTTTTTTTTAAAGGAAAAGAAATTTTAAATGCTATTAATAAAACCAGTTAGCTTTTTCACCTTTTCACATTCTTTGCATTCATATCCTTCAAGTTGTCGTCTTTCTGCTTTCTTACGTACTGTTTCTTCTTTATATTTATACTTTGGTTCTTCATGGAGTGGTAACCTGCAATGTCATTATCAGCATTAAAATACATTCTATAATATTCAGTACATTATATTTCTTTAATAATGAATCTAATGATGCCGATAAGTAAACTTCAGTCTGCTTCATTTAAAAACTTTTCAGTAAACCTGAATGATTTTAACTTTTAATACATGAGATGAAATAAGCAAATTTAAAATTAATAGTGTCTGTTTAAAAAAGTTTTCAGATGGGATGTTTTCAGACTTTCCTGCAACTAATTTGTTGCCCTATACAAGTTATCCTTGTATAGGGCAACAAGTTATATACAGGGTGTCCACTCCAATCGTGGACCAATAGCTAATTTCTAAACCGTTAGAGATAAGCATATAGTTTATTTAGAAAAAAATCTCCAAATTATGAAAGGAATTTTGGGTCTATTCAATGTTTTTCAAAAAATCAAATTTTGAAAGAGTTACGAAATTTAAATTTTTATACAGCCCCCCAGTCCTATCAATCATATTTAGTAAAACATTCTTGACACTGCAACGTTTAAAACTAAAAAAAAATCACTCTTCTACCACAAAAATTGACCGAGTTATGACGTTTTGAAAAATCAAGATTTTGAAGGATTTCGCATACGGTCCCTTAAGCCATCTCTCGGTGACGTCATGAAACAATGCAAAATCTTGATTTTTCAAAACGTCATAACTCGGTCAATTTTTGTGGTAGAAGAGTGATTTTTTTTTAGTTTTAAACGTTACAGTGTCAAGAATGTTTTACTAAATATGATTGATAGGACTGGGGGGCTGTATAAAAATTTAAATTTCGTAACTCTTTCAAAATTTGATTTTTTGAAAAATATTGAATAGACCCAAAATTCCTTTCATAATTTTGAGATTTTTTCCTAAATAAACTATATGCTTATCTTTAACGGTTTAGAAATTAGCTATTGGTCCACGATTAGAGTGGACACCCTGTATATATATAACAATAAATATACAAGTTAAATGAGTTACAGTAGAACCTTCTAAGCTGAACCCAGCTTATCTGAAATTTTATTCAATCCAAACCAATTTCATACTCAAAAATTATAATTGAAAGTGCTTGCAAAATTTCAGGTACTATTATAATTATCATTTAAATTTTTCTCACTGTCCCCAATTTTATGCACATTAAAGAAACTATTGCAAGAACTGAAAAATCACATTTACATTTTAAAAAGCAATTTTTAAAGCCCCCCCTTTTTTTTTAAATTTATTTATAAGATTTAATCTTTTAGGTTGATGAAATTTTTTGGATTTATCTAACAAAGTTGTGTTGCTTTTGACAAGGAAGCAATTTGTGCCATCGTTTCATAAGCATAATGTCTGTTGATACTAAAATTTTACTCTGCTCTATACTGCTGTGGAGCAGTAAAGAGCAGTCAGTATCTGCAGAAATGAGTTTATAAGATATTTGAAGAAACATGCTTTGAATTTCTTACTAACAATAGGAAAATGTTAGAATTTGACCTTTTTTTTGTGCTTTATTTTCAGCAGAAACCGTATAAGCAAGTTTGTACAGTAAAAAGCTGAAGTACCATAGACAACAAAAATGCAAAAATATGCAGATACTGCCCTTTATCTTCCAACACAGTATAACTCCCTGCAATATTTCGAATGCATTTGCAGCAACAGAATAGAAAAAGAGAAAATTCTCTGGCTCATTAATGAGCTTATTCTGAACTAGAGAAGAGACGATTTCTTCATCTGTATACAACTGATCGACTTCTGTATCACAAGACACCTACTCAGTTACACTGTTATTCTTTGCACACAACTGGGGATACATTCAATAACTTTAAATGAAAAGGGAAACACATCCTCATTCTATTACTTTGGAATAAAAAAATCCCAGCGATAAAAGTAAAAAGAACAGCACTTATAACCCTTTTTGAAATATAGCTTTTTCCTTTCTATTTTCATCAAAATTTTGGGCAATCTATATTTTCAAAAATCTGAATAAGCACTAGTCCCAGCTAATACATGTTAGCAGTATTTCTTCTCTAAAAGTTTTAATTTAAATTTTATTGGCTGCCCAAGAATTGATATTGACCCATTTATGCTCAGTAGCCTAAAAATGGGACGCTTGTTAGTTACTGCATACAAAAACCTGCAATGGGTGTATCATTTTACTGAAGCTGTTTTTCACAAGTTAAATAATCCTTCTTCTTGTAAAAACCAGTTAGAGCCACTATTTGGACATCAGAGTTTATTTATTGACAGCTATTTTCAGACAAATCAGTCAAGCAACAATCCAGCATGGGTACACAGAAGTAAGTCCAGCACAGAAAGTAAGTTTTTTTTTCATAAAACTAAACTATTTTTAAATGATTTGCTTAAAATTGATCACAGATGCCTTCTGTAATGTTACTTTGCAAAAGTAAATTCAAGTAAGGTTGTATTTTGCTCACATATCTGCAAAATATCCCATAAACAGGCTGTTAAATAACTTAATAAATATGGCAATAGCAATCTATTTTACGCCTAAAATGTATGCAAACCATTCCAAGTAAAAGTTTTAAGCAGATACAAATTGAAAACAATTGTTAAAAAAAACTCAGGCATAAATGGGTTAAGATCAAAACTACAATTTAGGAGTATGGTAAGCAAGAAACCATATACTTATTTCATTTTGTAATTTTCAGTGCAAACTAAGCTTATGGAAAATGCTTTAAATAAATATTAAAAAAACACACATTTTTTATATTTTTAATTCACCACCGTGAAAACATAATTTATTACGAATATTGGGGTCAAGAGCACAGATCAGGTTTAATCACAACATAAAACTCATGGTACTCTTATGTTAGCTATTAGTAAACTTTTAGCATACATACAGCAATTTTCAGAAACTAATTACAAAAAAGGAAGTTCTTGAAAGAATTTAAAGTTTGCAATGTGGGTTAAGAAAAATTATAGCAATGATTTATTTTAAGTGAATTTGAGTTAACGAAGTTCAACAGTATTGATATTCTTTTTTGTAAAACCAACTACACAAATTAAAATAATAAAATCCTACTGAGTGTCCAGTCAAGTTGAACATTTAGTTATATTAACTAATCAACATATTGGCCAAGCTGAATATTCTGCTAAAAATATTCAGTCCTTCCTTAATACATGCACATTCAATTGAAATTGATAAGATTTTTAGTTACTAATAACTAGGTGTACAAAGAGATGAAGATAGATTAAATAATTTTTATACCACCTTCAAGTTTAGAAAAGGAGCCACCAAATATGACTGCTTGGCATAAAAAGAGAATTTATAAAAAGGCAAACCAGCAGGCAGACGCAAGTGGCTATTATTTATTATTACGTTGCTTTGTACATTTATTCTGAAAAATAAACTTACTTATCAAAGCTGTTCATGTTTTCTTTAGCATCATGATTTTCATCTTCACACGAAGAATCTATTAAAATATTTGTGAAGCAGTTATTTTTTCCAAACCTAATTAATCCCACTTTTTCAATGATTTTAATAATACAAAATAAAATTTGAAGATAAACAACATAAGACATGAAAAACCAAGTACATGCATTGAATTAAATGTAAAAAGCACATAACTTAAAGTCTTCTTATATCACTAAAAAATCAAGTTACGTCCTTTGATGCTTAATGCCAATTTTTATTTTCATTTATTTACTTTTAAACACTCAAAGAAGTATAAATTAAAACCATAACAATTTTATACATTTGTCCTTTCAACCTTTTTCAGTTTAGCAAACAAATATTACATCTCAAACTAAGATTGGTAGTAATATTGGAATACCCATTGAGAAGGAATAAAGATAGAGGGTGTGAAGTCTTCAATTCTTGAAATACAGATCTCAAGTCACACGTGACATATTTCAAAGTAAAGTATTGGAAGAAAACAGGTTTCTTTTACTTATGCAAAATGTGTCTTTCATTTGTCAATTTTGAACTTGGGATCTTTGTTTCAGCTTTTTCTAAGCCAATTATTGGACTTGCTCCCTTCATTTATTAATATCTGCTCTAAGGGAATAAATACTATTGAGGTCATGGTGTAAATTATCTTGTTATAATTAGAACACAGAAAAAAATATCCCATTCTACATTATTTTTATTTTATTTTAATGGCTAGAATCTACAATTTAGTAGTTGATTTTGAGAAAATAGCTTTTAGATAACAAATGAACCATGGATTTATTCTCAAGATCTTTTTCATTTCCTTGAAAATAAAAATCAAAACAAAGTCAAAAAAAAAAAAAAAAAAAAAAAAAATACACGTGAACTGAATTTCATTCTTACAACAAAAATTCTTTGTACTAAAATATGGAAAATTTTGAGCAGTAGCACAAATTATTTTTGAAGCAATCAAATTCTTTACAAGTATGAATAACCTGCATGTGTATAATAATCAAAAAGTTTAAAATACAGAAAAAAAATTGCTATGTTAAAAAAACCTATTTGCACAATTGTTATTTATACTGAGGGTACTTTTCTGTTAAAAGGCATCACTTGTTTTGGCGACAATATAAAAATTGCTTTAAGCAACAGGCGATATCTACAAGTATGTGACAACTTTAGTATTTAGAAATTTAAGTTGCTAAATCCAGCCGAAATTTCTTACTTGCAATTGCAATAAATCAAATAAAGTTGCCATATATTAGTGTACCTTTTATGAAAAGTACCAGAGCAAGATACTTTCCTAACACTAAAATCTCTTCAGTATGAAGCTTATGAGCCACTCTGGGTTGTGCATATCATTGCAAATGTTGTGGACTGGTAGTGGTAAAAGAGCATCATACACTAGGTACAAGCAATTATTATACAGTTAACTCTTAAAATGTAATATTTTCATAAGCATACCCTTAGTCATTCAAAAAATAGCATTCATTCAAAACTTCTCAATTTAAAACCATTTAAGTTGAAAACTTGCAAAGTTACATGAACAAGCATACCTGTATTTCTTTCAGTCTCCTGAGAAGATTTTGGGCTCTTTTTCGGCACATCATATTCACAAGGAAGCTTAAGAATTTTATTCTCAGATTTATTGTCAAATATTAAGATGCTTTCATCAAAGCTCAGCTTATTTTGCCCCAATAGTTTTGAGCTTAATTTACCACAAGGTGTGAACTCAAATTTAAAATTTTCAGGAATACAAGTAGCATCAAAATCCATTGTTTTACTTTCCTGTTTACTTCTGAAGTTTTGTACTTCATGAAGAGTTGGTGATGTAATCACAATATCATCGTCGTCAATCTCTGTATTCATTTCTTTTTTCAACACTGATTTTTCAAGAGCTGTATTTTTAGTTTTTTTAGGGCAAGGATGCTGAAAAATAGTTTTTGATAATTTAGTTTGTCGATAATTTGGTTTTTTATAATCTAACGGTGGTGCATCTAAAGTCATTTTATATTTTGAAGACGTTTTCACTGGTTTAATACATTGAACCTTTTTAGTAGCGTTTTTCTTTTTATCATTGATTTCTTTCAAGGAACTGCTTTCCTTATATTTGCTATTTGATGGCTGAAAATCATCACTATCAGTTGTGTCATTTACTTGATTATCTTTCGTACTTAATGGTAACAAAGAAGGTGATGCCATATTGGCATTTTCCTTACTGCAGTCCAATGTATTTAATGGGGAATCAACAATTTTCTTGGAATTTTTTATTCCTTTTTCTGAGGAATCATTCTTTTGAGCTGTTTCTAAAAGTAATACTTCCTTACTATTAGATAATATATTTTTACTTTCTGCTTTTGACACTTCCGGCTTGGTATTATTACGTAAATTATATGAAGGTATATCACTAGTATGGCCCTTAGAAACTAATGCTTTTGAGCTTTCTTTCTCATTTCCTTGAGTAAGTGGTTCAATTTCTTTTTTGCATTTTTTAGAGACCTTATCCATACATGGTTCACTTGACAGTCTTTTCCTCATTGATTTGGCTGAAGCAGAATCTTTTGTGTTTTCAATAAAAGAGTTTTGTTCTTTGAAATATTGATTTACATGTAAGTCAGCTTTTTTAACATTTTTCTCCTTATGAATATTTTTAGAAATTTCAGCTTTCCCAATAATACCAACATCTAAAGTATCAGGAGCCAAAATCAGTGAATCATTTGGCATCAAAGTAGATGGATTAGTTATTGAACCTAAACCTAACGATTCCTCCAGTGTGTCAATCATGACATTTTGAAGAAGGTTCTGCTTTATATTTCTGGCATTAGCAATAGTATCAGTGAAGCATAAAGATTGACCAGACTGTTCTACAAGAGTTTTTTCATCTTCAACATCATTTTTTGCTTCCTTATTTGTTGTTGAAACTGAGTCTTGCACACCAGTGGCATGGTCCAGGGAAATTTGATTTCTAAGGAGGGAAATATTTTTAAAATAATAAACCAAAACAATATATTTTTTAACATTTTGTAACAGGAACATGAAATTATTTTAAAACAATTTAACATCAATAATTTTCATTATATTTTTATTATGAGATCAATTCAAGAGAACACTATAGTTCATGGGATTTTTGAATTTTATATTTAATTTAATCCTTTAAACATTTCAAGTTGTTTTTATGTTTGCACTCAACATATAGAAAATAAAGATTTTATTACTTTCTGCTGTATCAAATTTTATGAAGCAACTATAAAATGAAAACATAGGAACAAAATAAATACATTTAGCATTATGTACTTGATCATCTATAGTAGTCATAACCTTAGACAAAAAAAAAGGAAAAAAAAAAAGAAACAAATCATAGGATTTTTAATTACTATAGAGGCTGTCCCAGTTAAATGTTTCAGAACTTCTAGGAGGGCAGGAGGCATCCTAACGACTCAAAATCATATAGCAATGAGGGGTCGGAAATACTTTCCTGACGCAGTGAAATTCAATATGCTGGGAGTATTCCAGATTGTTCCGAGTTGCTTGTGAAGATGTACAGTGTGCATTGTAGAAGGTGGAAAAAACTTCAAACCCTTACTTTGACTCATGTACCTTTAAAAATATTTTTCACTGATACATGTCTTTCCTTTATGGTTGCTTCTGTGTACATCACCGCTTCAGGAAAGTATTTCCGACCAAGCATTGCTATATATGATTTTGAGACGTCAGGATGCACCCTAACTCTTTTAGAAGTTCTGAAACACTCAACTCGACCATTTGTATTGTATAGATAATATCCGTATAATTTGTTTAAAAAAATTTAATCATAAAATATAAAATATAAGGGAAAAAATCTAGTAATATTTTTGAAAAATGAATCATACCCAAGCTGCTCTTTTTCTGCGTTACCAAATACTGAAAATTTTTGTCCTAAGAAAGAATAATAATATATATATATATATATAAAACAGGAACGATTTTATACTTTCAAGCTAGAGTATTTTAAATGCAATATTTAATTATATGTACATACCTAGATTTTCAAACAACTTTGACTGTTCATGTAACGTTGCCTTGCAACTTTTGATAACTTCTTCAAGTTCACAACACTTTTTACAGCTAGCCTGAGCATCATTGAGCTGTCTAAAATTAAAATGGAACATAAAATTTGAATTTTTTAGTTAATAAAACTGAAATTTTAAACTCAAGCAATTAAAATTCTGTTAAAGATACCAACTTTTCTTTCTCTATCAACTTCTCTTTCAAATCTTTAACTTCATTTTCTAGATCTGCAAAGGTAAGATATAAAAACTGAAAAACATTTTCAGAAGATACAAAAATATCAATTAAATTTTTAACCATACTGTAGTCCTTCCTTACATTGTACATTATGAGAGAACAATAAAAAAGGGTGACGTATATGTATGAAAACACAATATAACCAGTGGCGGATGTTAGAGCATGAACCAGCCTTGGCATTTACAAGCTAGTCGGCCCCTATCAACAGCTCATATTAATTCATAATTATCAAGAATTAAAAAAACATATAATTTAAGATAGAGCTACCATTGTTGGTCCAGAAAACGGGCTAGCCTGTTTTTAGACTGTGTTGTAGTCCATTTTTAGACCACCCAGGACTTCAAGTAGATAGTGCAAGTACCTATTTCTAAGCAACTGTTTCGTTTAAAACAAGTACCCTATGAGAAGCTCATGTCAAAAACTTTATCATCAGGCAGCAGCCATATACTTTACTGCATAACTTTAATAGGTAGGTTTTTTTTTTCCAAAAGTAGGTTTTTCTACTAAAACAGCTCTTACCAAAGTTTATGAGTCAACAATCAAGGCCATTTTGTCCCTCATTTTCTTTTGGGTGCCATTTTTGTTGACTGCACAGATCCCTTCCCTTATGTTCAGCAGGTTACCCATATTTAGATCACTTCCTCTACTTTCAAACTTACCTTTGGAAATTTTTTTCAATATTTGCCCTGGAACGTTTCCGAAAATTGAATTCATATACATGCTTCTGATGTGGTTTAAAATCAATTCACGTTAAATTTGCATTATTTTTACAATAACAAAATAAATATTTTGAGGAAAGATTATGCCCCATAATAGAGCATGGAATAATATACATAAAAACCTAGGTGGTAAATTTTAAAGGTACACTAGTTTGTAAAATTTAAATACAAAAACATAAGTAAAACTGAAAAGGAGCAGATGCAAGTAGAAGCCTTATCAATCCTGAACAGGCGAGTCCACAATTTTGTACAGTCATACAAAAAATTGTGATGAATTATAGACAAAAAGCTGCATCTATTTCATTGGCATAAGAATGATACTGGGCAAAAAAATCTAATTCATGTATAAAGTTCAGTTTTTAAAAAAATAAAAAAACCTATAAAATCATATTTTGCACAAAAATAAAAATATATTATGGAAAAACTAAAATCGAAAATTATATTAAAAAATAAAACACTATATTCTGCAAGTAAATAAAGAACATCCTGTTAGAGCGTCTGGTAGAAACACGGATCAGATTTCAGTACCCAGACTCTGGAAACTGAAATTTGATCCTCATAACATATTGTCAGTATATGGAATAGCAATAACAGGGCTGTAGGCAAACCCCCTTTCATAATAGAAGTTGGGACTCTCTTCACAAGAACTGAACAATAAGAGGCCAATGAATTGCTTTAAGATAAAAATCAATATCATCACTTACGATATATGCTTCATTTTATTCATAAGTGTTTGCTATATACGAAGTGCATTTGAGACTTCCTTAAAGAAACCTAAAAAAAACCTTGATTCAGCAAAACTTTTGATCATTTAAAATCAATCAGCCTATTGTTTTTTCCGTCACATTAAGTATATTTTCATGCTGTTAATTCAATGCGGTGAGAGGGGTTCAATAGTCTTTTTGATTTGGGGAAACATGTTTTTTGATATATATTTATATTGAACAACTCTATACCTATCCCCTCCCCCTCAGCAGAAAAATTGGAAATGACATGCCTGAGTATAACTACACTACACACTTTTTGATTTCATCAATTTATCTTACCATTATATCCATGTTAACCTATTTTGTAATAACCTTACGATGATAAATACATTCGTAAAACTAGTATGTTGTAAATTTAAAATTAAATTCATTGATAAAACAAATTCACACACATAAAAAAATAATGTACCTTTGACTTTTGAATTATGAAGAGTATACACTTGTTTAAGCAATAACTTGATGGAAACATTATCACTTTCGTCTAAAGTAGACATTTGCAAGATCAATTAATGAAAAGTTTTAAGGGGTAAATCACAGATTTAACAAAAACTACATATTTTTAAGTTACGAAAGAAAAAAAAACATTAATCATACGTAAAACTTAACGTTTAAAAAGATTATAGCGTCCTTTAATGTTTTGAAGCAACCGCTTGTTGACTGTTGATAAGTTGACATATGCGGTCACAGTTTTGATTTGATTTGATTTGATTTCGAGTCCTGAGACTGCTGAAGGTGTGAGAGGGCTGCGAGTCAGTACGCCTTGCCTCTGCTTCCTTGATGATCAGTATCTTTCGAGAGAAACTTCCAACTTTACCACATCAATTTCTATTTAAAATAAAAGTCAAAGTTAGATAGACTTTCCAACAAAAAGTTTGTCAATAATTTTTTTTTTTTTTTTTTTCTTTTTAGAGAATTTAGCAAAAGAAGCGCCATAGAAGCTGGGCAGCCCCAGGAAAATAAAGGATTTCAAAAGAAAGGAAGTTGTAACCATGCAAGAAAAAGTCCTTAGGGCAGAGATCAATTAAGTTTTTCCTAATATTGTTCATTTTGCTACAATGATACAGAATGTGCTCAATAGTTTCCTCTGTGCCACAGATCTCACAATTCGGAGTTTCGATTGCCTTGATCTTGTACAGTTTGCTTTTGGTCATGATGCAGTTACATACTAATCTATTGATGAAGATTTCTTGCTTTCTATTGCTAACCATGCGTTTTTCTCTCTTAGAGGGTAGTTTCCTTTGTTTAAACTTTTCAAAATACTTGGATTGTTGCCATTGTTTTAAGTTTGCCAGCTGTTTTTTGTTTTGGATAAATCCGCAACAATCCTTCCATGTAGTGATATTTAAACTTGGAATTTTTTCTCCACTAGTGGCCTCCTTGGCAAGCGAATCTGCTTCTTCGTTTAATTCAATACCAGAGTGGCTGGGAGTCCAAATAACAGTGACACTATTTTTGTTGGCTAAACTCTCTAGATAACTCCTTGTAATTTTCACAAGGAGATCCTGTTTTCTGTTTTCGTTTTTTATTGCGTTGATCGCACTGAGACTATCTGTAAGGATAATAGTAGGGACTTCGGATTTGATGAGATATTTTGCTGTGTAATATATGGCCGCTAGTTCTGCCGTAAAAATTGAGCAGAAGGCTGGTATTTGTATTTTCCTTTTTACATCCTTATTCTGATTTATCAGCCCAAAGCCTACGTGTAGTTGATTCTTGGAACCGTCTGTGGCCCATATATCTTTGTGTTTATTTTCATGTAGGAAGCATAGGTAGTCTTGTCTGATTTCTTCCTTCACTTTTGATTTTTGGAATATTCTCTCGTCAGTAATAAAGTTGAGTTTTCTATCATGCCAAGGCGGATATTCTTCAAGTTCTCTCTCTTTCCAAAGTTTGATATTGTAGTTAGTCAAATATTTGTTGCATAAGTTGATTAAGTCTTCATCTAGTTCATCTGTGTTGTTGTCTTCGAAGCTATAATCATTATTCTCTTGGTACATCTTCTTCAGATACCACTTGATAAGCTTCCATCTTGTTCTCTTCTCATATTCTTCTATTTTAGTGATATGTCTAATAACTTCATTAGGGGCAAAATTGTTGAGCTTTAATGCATTCCTTATAATTTTATTAGTTATGGTATCTATTTTTGTTTTATTTGACTTTGTGTCCTTAATTCGGCCTAAACTGGCATAGTCCATCTGTGGGAGAATAACTTGCCTGATTATGTTTAATAGGTTATCATTGTTAAATCCTGTTGTACTTCCTAGGTATTTGATGACATTGGCACTTTTGTTTGTTTTCCTAACAATTTCTTCTGTGTGTTTGTTCCAAGATAAATTGTGATCAATGAATACTCCTAGTAGTTTGTTGACAGTCTTCCATGGTATCTGACTTCCATTTAGCCTTATGTTAGCAGTGAATTTGTCTCTTGTAGCTGTCATGTTTTGTATGCTACTTTTTTCGGCAGAGAAGGACATTTTATTTGCTTCTGACCATTCTTCTATTTTGGCCATAAACTTCTCTACAGCTGTGATGGCTGTGTCTTTGCTTTTACTATAGACAATGCATGAAATGTCATCAGCATAAATAAATAGTTTGCAGTTCTCTTTATCATACTTAAAGTCAGTCATAAAACAATTGAATAGAAACGGAGAGAGGATAGATCCTTGTGGCAATCCATAAAATACTTCTCTTTCTTTGGAAATTCTGTTTCTCCATTTTATTACCAGTTTCCTGTTACTTAACCATTCCTTTATCCAATAAACGTAGCTTTTCTCCATCTTCAAGTAAATTAGTTTTTTTAAAAGGATATCTGTTTTAATATTGTCGTATGCTCCTTTTAAGTCTAATGAAATAAGGAAAACATAATTTTTTTCTCTTCTTAACTTTTTTAGTGAATTTATAATTTGAACTATGCAGTCTTCAGCGCCTTTTCCTTTTCTAAAACCTTGTAAATAATCAGGGAAAACACGATTCTTCTCTTCCCACCATGTAATTCTTTTTAGTATGAGCTTCTCTATTAATTTGCAAAAACATTGCGTTAAGGCAATTGGGCGGTAACTATTGATGTCATGAGGGTCCTTCCCAGCTTTACATATTGGAATAATCATTGCCACTTTCCAGCTGTTTGGCATGTTCCCAGTTTGTAGACTATAGTTAAAAAAGTTCAAGCATATCTCTTTAGTTTTTTCTGGTAAATTTTGAATAATTTTGTTAGTGATGTTATCCGTTCCCGCTGCTGTGTTTTTGAGTTCTTTGATCTCCGCAATAAGTTCCTTCATTGTAAAAGGTTGTATGTTATTTTCACTCTTTAGAACCAAAAACTCCTCTTTTCTACCTGTTTCATTCTTCTTTTCAAAATGGTCTGCAAAGATTTCGACCTGTTTATCTTGTTCAAAGAACGTTATCCCATCTTTGTCCAGGACTAAGTTGGGGCTAATTGTTTTATTTATTACATTTTTAAGCTTGTTTAATGAGCGGTAGATATCTTTAGGTTTATTAATATTAAAATTGATGATTTCCCAATATTTTCTTTTGGCTTCAATTATGCTTTTCCTGAAAATAGCTAATTTCTTTTTATACTCGATCCAATCTGGGACTGATTGAGTTCTGTATGCTATGTTTTTTGCAATATTCTTCTGCTTTTTCTTTTTTGCGCAGTCTCTGTTCCACCAGTTATTGTTAGAGTTATTATTGTTGTACTTAACTTCTTTTGTTTCGTTATTAATATTGGTAGTAATAATGTTGGTAATTTTGTTAAAAGTGTTGCTATTCATATTGCTGAAATCAACGTTTGTTGTGATATTGTTCAAGTTATCTTTAAAACTGACCCAGTTTACGTATCTTTTGATTTTTATATTATTAAATTTTTTTGAGTGCCGGATTATCATGGGATAATGGTCACTTTCTCCATTTTCATCACTTCTATGCCAGGTTAGATCTTTTGCGAGTTCTGCGCTGACAAAAGTGAGGTCGAGAATCCCGTCATCCTTCTGTTTATTAATATGAGTGGGTATATTTTTATTGATAACACAGATGTTGTTGTCTTGTATCCATTCAAAAAATTTTTTTGAGCTCGGGCAGGTTTTACTATCTCCTGTAATAGAATTTCTTGCATTGAAATCACCTGTAAAGATATTGTTATTTCCTTTTTGGATTTTTTTTAAATTAAGTAAGTCATCTTCTGTAAAATATCCAGGCGGTCTATAGCAATTAAATATGTTGTAATATTTTTGATTGTAAAAGATTGTGACACTATTGATTTCAAAATTTGAGTTGATAATGGGAATGGTGATCTCCCTGGTTGGGATGTTGCTTTTAACATATATACATAGACCACCCCCTTTACTTGGTGGTGGTCTTTCGAAAACATAACTATTGTACCCACTGAGGTACGGAATATTTTGCATGGTGCTCCAAGTCTCTTGAAGGCAAATAATAGAAGGCGATAACCAAGAAATAAAATTTTTTAAGTAAACAAGGTTCCTAGCCAAACTGCGGCAGTTCCATGAAAATAAAAAACAGTCCCCAAACACGAAAAGCAAAAAACAAGCAACCCCCTAAGGGGAGTTGCCGCCACCTTTGTCCTCGTCCATTTGGTCTACAAAAGGCAGACCGCCAAGAAAATCATCTCCAGGGAGGAGATTATCCGCATGTTGGCATAAATTTACGTCAAAGTCTTCCTTTTTAAATTTTCTGTACTGTTCAACCATTTTGATCTCTACCGAGTTTAGATCCCTGGTCTCAAGGGAATTTCTCTGGTCATTGCTATATTTCAAAATTTGGATTTCAAGTTTTATCTCGTTTATCTCTTGTTTTAATGACTTGATTTCTTTGTCTCTGTACTCGAGTTCTTTTTTTAAGTTTTCAATTATAATGTCCTTGTTATCGACTTCTTTTCCCCCCGTAAGTGCGTTGGAATAAGTTTTGACGTTTCCTTTTTTTTCCTTGTCGTTTTTGTTAGTGTGGTTTTTTATGACCGGGCAGTTTTTGTCTTCGGCACTATGCTTTCCCATGCACCTGAAGCATTCTGTGATATTTCCACAGTTTTCATGATTTTGTCCACAATCCGAGCACTTCAATTCCCCTTTGCAATATTTGGCAGGATGGCCGATTTTTTTACACTTCTTGCAAATAAGCGGCCTCTCTATATATTTACTTACTTTGACATTCACCCAACCTAATTTTATATTTTCTCTATTCGTAATACCTAGTTCCTTTATTAGCACAACTGGGATCGGTAATTCTGTGCCTTTCTTTTTGAATCTAATTACCTGTGTTACTATAATATCCCTTTCTTTGAGTTTGTTAGCGATATAACTTGTGGTTAGCTCTTCTTCTACATTTCTCATTATATATTTCGTGCTTATTGCGTCCTCTATTAGTCGAGTTCCAACGTTCACTCCCAGAAATTTATTTATCTCACTAATCTTTTTTATTGTTTCTTCTTTTTTAGTGTTCACAATAATGTTATTATTTCTCGTGAAATATATTTCATCTTCTTTCTCAATCAGGTGTTCCATCTCTTGGTTGAACTTAAAGCCTTTGTTTCTTGGAATTTCTTGGTCTATTCCAAAAATGACTATTTTCACTCTTTCAGCTCCGTTCGCTAGAGCCGCCTGAATTTTTTCTGTCCTTGTCATGTTTGCTTCATATACATATTCATTTCGTTTCGTAAGTTTATCTTTGTTGGTCTCAGTTGTGTCCTTACTAGGACTGGCTTTACGTTTCGGCCCCATTTTATGGCTTATCCCTCACCAAAGTAGCAACCGTGCCATGCTTAGGCTTCATGCACATGCAAAAGAATAAAAATAAGAGAAAGATATAAAAAGTAATAAACTGAAAAACAACTAGTCTCACAAATTCGAGATAATGACTTCCACCCAGCTACTTCCCAGCAGCCAAAAAAAACGGCTTCACGCACACCGCGGTCACAGTTAATCAAAACTAGGCGCCTAAATTTTCTCGGTTATGAGTAGTACGTGAGCGCTACAAAGAAGATAAATAAGACATCGCCTATGCTTTTTTAGCAGACGATTTGCTTTTAAAATATTTTTTTACTAATAAATTAACCGTATTTTTTACCATCGCGTTGGATACGCCAGCACTAATGTTGCTTTTCCAAAATGCTTAAGGCAGGAATTCAAGTGAAACACGGACGATCGTAACTCACCATTGCAATCGCAAATTCCCAAATTTGGATAAGTTGCAATCGGTATAAATGCTAATCGCACTGACGTCACTACGGGTGGAGCTAATAAGAGCTCACAAGCAGTCAGCGATCTCCTCTTATTCGCCAAGTAGGCTGTGACGTTTTATCTAGCTCGTTTTTCATAGGCAAACGTCACGATGTTTTTATCAAGAAACGTTCTAATGTAATTCACTTCCAGTAGCGATTGCAATTTGCGATCGCCTTAGGCAGGAATTCAAGTAAAACAGGCGATGGCATATTGCAATCGCTACTGAAATGAATTACATTAGAACGTTTCTTGATAAAAACATCGTGACGTTTGCGTGACGTTTGCCTATGAAAAACGAGCTAGATAAAACGTCACAGCCTACTTGGCGAATAAGAGGAGATGGCTGACTGCTTTTGAGCTCTTATTGGCTCCACCCGTAGTAACGTCAGTGCGATTAGCATTTATTGCGATTTGAACTTATCCAAATTTGGGAATTTGCGATTGCAACGGTGAGTTGCGATCGTCCGTGTTTCACTTGAATTCCTGCCTTAGTCCTTTTAAATCTTTTCTTGTTTTAGGCAGGGATTCAAGTGAAACAGGCAATCGCAAATTACAATCGCAACTGGAAATGAATTACATTAGAACGTTTCTTGATAAAAACATCGTGACGTCAGCGTGACGTTTGCCTATGAAAAACGAGCTAGATAAAACGTCACAGCCTACTTGCCGAATAAGAGGAGATCGCTGAGTGCGTGTGAGCTCTTATTGGCTCCACCCGTAGTGACGTCATGCCAATTTAAGTTGATGATAATGTAATTCACTTCCAGTATCGATTGCAATTCGAAGCGATCGCAGTGCTGTTTCACAAGATGAAGATGAGTGGCTAATTTTGCCCGGAATTCCACAAATTTGGTCACGGAATTGCATTTTTTTGAAAAAAAATACGTCTGCCGTTTTTGTCTCGTAGTAAACGAAGGTCAAAAGTAGGGTGAAAAAAACAAAAAAAAAACATGCAGTTTTGAAAATTGGCATACAGGTACAGGAAGGCCTCCTGATGAACATACTTAGGCAGGGATTCAAGTGAAACAGCACTGCGATCGCTTCGAATGCAATCGCTACTGGAAGTGAATTACATTATCATCAGCTTAACTTGGCACTGACGTCACTACGAGCGGAGCCAATAAGAGCTCACAAGCAGTCGGCCATCTCCTCTTATTCGCCAAGTAGGCTGTGACGTTTTATCTAGCTCGTTTTTCATAGGCAAACGTCACGATGAACGTTCTAATGTAATTCATTTCCAGTATCAAGAAACGTTCTAATGTAATTCATTTCCAGTATCAAGAAACGTTCTAATGTAATTCATTTCCAGTAGCGATTGCAG
Source organism: Uloborus plumipes (assembly GCA_038373865.1). NCBI lineage: Eukaryota > Metazoa > Arthropoda > Arachnida > Araneae > Uloboridae > Uloborus > Uloborus plumipes. The sequence goes on along the minus strand of JAXGGA010005346.1, from coordinate 23,273 downwards.
TTTGCGATAGCCTGTTTCACTTGAATCCCTGCCTAAAAGTCCCCGGTGGTGAGGGAGGAGCTCGCAGCGCCACCTGGTGTTTTATGGGTGTTTTTTCAGTTTTCGTCTTATATCTCGAAAACTATTTACTTGCGAGAAAAAAAGTCAACTAATAAATTAAAGAAAATAAAATTATCTTTAAAATGCGTTTTTTGTTTTTAATATAGCTATAATAGTTGCCGAGATATTGAACTTCAAAGTTTGTCAATTTTTGAGAAAACGACTATTTTGCCTCTCTTTTCTATTTTTGGAGCAGCCTCAGTGATTAATTTGACATGATTCTTTTCTTTTTCCGACCTGAAGTAGTACAGGTTATTAAGGCGATTTGATTTCTTGAAACGGGGAGGCAGGTTGGGGAGGAAGGGGGCGAGGAATGAAGGAAGACAAAAATATGTGAACGGGCTGAAAAGGCTGAAAAAATAACAATATAGTTGTAAAAATTGGCACACACGTGCGAAAAGGTCTCTTGATGAACGCACTAAAAGTCTGCGGTGGTAGGGGATGAGCTCGCAGCGCCACCAGAGATTTTGGGTGCGTTTTTTCAGTTTTCGTCTTATATCCCAAAAACTATGCATTCGCCAGCAAAATCATCAATTGGTAACTTAAAGAAAATAAAAATACCTTTAAAAATAATGGTTTAGTATTTTATTACTAAAATAGATGGAAATGACTTGATATTAAATTTCTAAGCTCGTGAGATTTTGAAAACCTATCTCTTTGTTTTCTCCTCTCTTTATTTTTTGGGACTGAGAAAGGCATATTAATATTTTTTTTTTTCAAATTTCAATAGTGCTGTGCTATTTAAGTCAGCTAAGGTCCAAAAAGACCTTAAACCATGTTAGAAATAAAACGTATACCCTCCTGCGAAAAGGATAAAATTTGAAGAAAACATGCCAATCACCGTGCCTTTCGTTTCAGTGATGATGATGCTGATACCATGATAATTCAAACAGCTTTGGAAAAATCTCTATCTGAAAAAAAAGGTTGTTGTCGTAGGTGAAGACGTTGATCTTCTGGTTACGAGCTACAATCTTAATAGCTTTGACTCCAAGTAATAATATTTTTTTCCCCTTTAACTAGGTGAATATAAAGTGGACACTAAGATTTTTTATTCACAAGAATAACAAAACGCAAGTTCTCTTCCTCCGTGCTTTCTCCGGCTGCGACACAACATCAGCTACATATAACAAAGACAAAGCCAAATTCATAAAGTTGTTTCAAAAAAATCAATCGTTGAGCTACGTTCCGGAAGTGTTCTCAAGCCCCTTTTCTACCCTAGAGAAGGTAGCGGAGGCAGACCAATCATCTTTTTGGCTGGTGTTTTTCTGGTATTTTTCTTACAAGGGGCTCCAGTAAATGTAACTTCTCTGAATGAACAGAGATTTATATCTTTTCAGAGAGCAGCAAGAAAAATAAAACCAGATCTTGCTTCCTTCCCACCTACTGAAGATGCCGCAAAATTTCATTCATTGAGAGTTTATCTCCAGATTCAAAAGTGGTTGGGGAGGTTACTTTCACCCGATGACTGGGGATGGAAAAAAGCCAGTACGTACATCATGGAAACCTTAACAACATCAAAGCTTCCTGCTCCTGACTCCATTCTCTCCAAGGTTTTTTTTGTTCATGCACGAAAGGATGTGGTACAAGATGCGGCTGCAGAAAATCAAGGATAAACTCCAGCTTTGCTTGCATAAATTGCCAGGGTAATTGCCTTAACGGCTCAAAATTAGATATCACATTAGAACAGTCAGACGACGAAATTACCCATTTAACTTGAGTACAATGTCATCTTCATGTTAGGTCAAATTTATTCTACATCTGTTCACTTTCATTATTTTACTTACATCATCTATTTTTTTATAATGTTTGGACTTCTTTATCATTATTTTTATTATTTATCCTTTTCGAAGGAGGGTATACGTTTTATTTATAACATGATTTGAGGTCTTTTTGGACCTTAGTTGACTTAAATAGCACAGCACTATCGAAATTTGAAAAAAAAAAAAAAAAAAATGATTAATATGCCATTCTCAGTCCCAAAAAATAAAGAAAGAAGAAAAGAAAGAGATAGGTTTTCAAAATTCTCACGAGTTTAGAAATTTAATATCAAGTCTTTTCCATCTATTTCAGTAATAAAATACTAAACCATTATTTTTAAAGGTATTTTTATGTTCTTTAATTTACTAATTGATGATTTTGCTGGCGAATGCATAGTTTTTGGGATATAACACGAAAACTGAAAAAACGCACCAAAATCCCTGGTGGCGCTGCGAGCTCACCCCCTACCACCGAGGACTTTTAGTACGTTCATCAGGAGCCCTTTTTGCACGTTTGTGCCAATTTTTAAAACTATATCATTATTATTTCCCCCTTATTTTGGCCTTCGTTATGGTACAGGGAAAAATAGCGAAAAGTACACTTTCACCTATTTTTGTCTTCCTTCATTCCTCGCCTCCTTCCTCCCCAACCTGCCTCCCCGTTTCAAGAAATCAAATCGCCTTAATGACCTGTACTACTTCAGGTCGGAAAAAAGAAAAGAATCATATCAAATTAATCACTGAGGCGGCTCCAAAAATAGAAAAGAGAGGAAAAATAGTCGGTTTTTCAAAAATTGACAAACTTTGAAGTTCAATATCTCGGCAACTATTATAGCTATAATAAAAACAAAAAAAGCATTTTAAAGATAATTTTATGTTCTTTAAATCATTAATTGACATTTTTTCTCGCAAGTAAATAGTTTTCGAGATAAAACACGAAAACTGAAAAAACACCCATAAAGCACCAGGTGGCGCTGCGAGCTCTCCCTCACCACCGGGAACTTTTAGTATGTTCATCAGGAGGCCTTTCTGTACCTGTATGCCAATTTTCAAAACTGCATGTTTTTTTGTTTTTTTCAAACCCTTTATTGACTAGACTATAAGTGCGATGTATTTCATCATTCGGTAAATGGAAATTCCCTCTCCTCTCTAAAAAACCATAGTTCGGAGCCCCCTGTATTGAACTATAGTGCCTAGAACAGTCCCTTCTAGGCACTATAATTGAACTCATAAAAGGAAGGTTTGTGCTTCATTAATTATACTCTTATACTTGTATGAGTTTTAATTACTCATGTCAGGGGGGAACCAATTTCTGGCTTTAGAGGGGGCAGGGGGCCACTATTAAAATATTAACACAAAGTGCTGTAATTGTGAAAGTAGCAGAAGATACGCTGTGAATGAATTGAAAAATAAGATTGTATAAGAAAATCATAGATAAAAACTAATTTTGCGGAAGTTGCCACCCCCCCCTTTTATGTTTCCACAAAATGAATTACGTCCTGATTTCCCATTCTATTATGAACTATCATCAGGGCCGCTGCTACCAGTAATGGGGCCGTACTAGAGATGAAAATGATCGTTAAAAAAACGGAAACTTTCGGAAAAAAAACGTTTTTTTCCAAGGAGGTTTATTTCCATTCCGGAAAAATTTAATTTTTCAGATTTTCAGTAAAATGAAATTCAAATTTACAGCATAAAATGATAAATTTAGAAATTTATCATTCATACGATATTTTCTTCTTCGCCTCCACCCCTCTCTCTTACCATAATAACCTCTTGCTTTGGTAATGCATGCAAGTTGGACGATATTACAATTTGCCTATAGATCAAGGAGAACTGTTAGAGCTGAGAAATTTTAAGAAATGAACATTGTTAAAAAATAAAACTTTGACTTAAAGTTCAAATTTTAATCCAAAATCTGTAATCTCTTTCTATTGCTTTTGGGGCAAAACTCAAATACTTCACCGGATTTCATGATGTCTCCGGATTCTTATACAGCGTCTCTACGTTGCTGCTCATCCACGCTTTGGATTTGGTGAGAAAGCACGTCAACACGCTTTACTTGAAGCCCATTCCCAGCAAAAATGACGTTGGCACACAGACTGCCCCGCCCAAACCGCTGCGCAAAAAAGCGGTGCCCTAAGATAATCTTTTAAAATGGGTTTTAATATCTAATGCACACAAACGCGTGTATAAATAAATGACCTGATTGTGACTCTATATAGTGTACATAGTATTTACTTATTTGTTCATAAATGTATATAGTTCGCTTTAGATTGGTTGATTTTTTTGCATATTAATTTTCCAAAAGAAGGGGTGATTTAGAAGACTTGGATTGATTTTTAATGTTGCTTGCTGACTATTTCTCTAATTGTACGACTGATGACGGTGAACTGATCACCAAAAAGGAAACTGGAACAATGACTATGACTGTGTATAGTGTTTTTATTATTTTATTATGAATATATATAATGTTTGTGACTATGAGCATACTAATGTGACTGCTAACAAGGACGAGATGTCTTTACTGATCACTGCTGTTGGCAACAAGACACTCAAGACGACAACCCCCTAATTTTGACACCTTCCTTACAAAGAGAATGACGACTACCGTATATACTCGCGTATAGGTCGATCTCGCGTATAAGTCGACCCCCTTACTTTTTAAAGGAAAATCGGGAAAAAATCGAAAACCCGCGTATAAGTCGAGACCGCATTTTCTGAAACGATCGGGAACGTTTTGCCGCTATTTTTGAATGTAAATGTGTTGAAAAGAAGAAAAATGAAATGCACTGAACATTCTTGTGTTAAAAACAGCACGATTGTTATTCTTTTTCACAAAAAGGGTTCATTTTTGCGATCGCGATTTTCGTAAATCGGGACCCATCCGGGAGCGTTGTACTGAGATTTTTGAATATAAATGTTTTGAAAAGAAGGAAAATAAAATGCAGTGAGCATTCTTGTGTTGGAAACAGCACGATTGTTATTCTTTTTCACAAAAAGGGTTCGTTTTTGCGATCGCGATTTTTGTCAAGGGTTCGATTTTACGATCGCGGTTTTTATAAGGGTACGATTTTGCGGTAACAATTTTTGCTATCAGTTGCTTTTATTTTACATTATTATCAATAAAATTTTGCGATGCAGCCGTATTACATTCTGTTTCAAAAAGATAAACGCCATCAATCGGAAAATTCGCGAATACGGCAATTCCCGCACTTTTCATGCCGTCGGTCGTTTATTGTTTTTTTTTTTTTTTCCTTTATTTCACAATCAAACCATGCAAACATGCAGTAGAATGTATGAGTATTTACTTCTTTAGCGTCTGTTTAAAATAGTTGCACTGAATCGGAAAAATCTTCTCGTTTTTGAGTGTTTTTTTTCTCAAAAGTTGTTCGGGAAAAATTTTCGGAAATTCTGCCCCGCGTATAAGTCGACCCCCTAACTTTCAACTTCATATTTTGGACTAAATTTCTCGACTTATATGCGAGTATATACGGTACTCGCTAGAGACGACCGGTGATGCGTTCACTGATGACTATTACGACTATTGATGACTGACTACCTTGACCAAATGGCCATACATCCAAGACTTGACTGAACATTTATTGCCTCTCCTCAATGCTCTGATGATGACAAACTTTCTATGACGAGAATGATTATTACATGCTAATGATGACTGATGACGTTCTGTGCTGACGATGACGACGACTACTACTGACTAGCTCCACAAGTGGTACATACCCATGGACTGAAAACTTCTTGCTTCTCCATGTCTGCAAAGCTCTTTCGCTGGCCTTCTTCTCAACTTCTTGCTGCCTTTTCAAGATGAATATAACCCACAACTCTTCCAATTTTAAATGTGTCGCAAAAGAAGAAAAACCAGAACAATAAAAAATAATGTAATCTCTTAAATTGTATTTCGAATGAACTGTAATGTTTAATTCCTATTCCAATCCATAATGTGAAATCATTACTGAATCAAAACTGCTGCGATCGAAAAGTTGATTAGAAATTTTTATTCACCACAAATTTTACTAAATTTATCGCAATAACTGTCATACAAAATGATCCAAATAAAATAGCTTTTCATTTAAGATTTGTTTCTGTCGTTATTTTGATGCTGTATTAATTGTCTTAGTGTCACAGAAAAAAAGTAAACACAACGTCAGGGCAGAATCGAGCAGGTACATAGAAATTTTCCAATAGGGAGGAATTACTGTTTTACCATTTATTCCCAAGATATTTCGCAGAGTAAAGAGCATGTTAAGCTGCTACAAACTGGTACGAAAGATATAAATTTGTGTATTTTTCATGCCAAGAAAAAAAAAAAAGGAAAGAAAAATATAATGTTCTACATAATCTTCTACAACGGGCAAAGGTCGTGCGTGTATCGTTAGTGTATATATAAAATTGATTTGATAATGAAAAATATCTTTCATACAGAAGAGAATAACTTTAATTTTTGTTATAGGCGTTCATTTTTGAGCATCAAAGGAGGGACCACCCCGGCCTTTTCATACGCCACTGCATTAGGGCCATTCCACGGAAAACGGTAATTCTGTCCCACACGTGACGCTTCATGTATTTCATTAAAATATAAAAGGACATAAAAATGATAATATAAAAGGGTATTGAACAAAATTTTGTTGCTTAAGAAATCATAAACGTACTGTCTGTTTGCGTTTTGTGCACCTGGCAGCAACGGACACTTCCATCTGAAAAAGGGGAGTTAGGTTCTGGATGCGCACTACCTGATGCCTTCAGCTTTTGTTCGCTTTCTACTTCCTTGTTGCTTTTCCCCCCTATTTCGTGAAAGTCCGAAGAGACTTGGCGCATGCGCAGATGCGGCGGAGGTCGTACGAAAAAAATTTTAGACAGTACGTGTGATTCCTTAGGGAAAAATGAACCTGTTAATGAAATATATGAACCGTCACGTACGGGACAAAATGGCTTTTTCGTGAAACAGCCCTATACATGTTTTCAACGGTTTCAGTTCAAAAAATACGTTCTTTCGAAATCTGCAGTTTGTTTCGTTATTGCTAAATTAATGGAACAAAGAATTAATTAATTCATGAAGCCCGTCACGAGAGGTTGATTTTGGACGTCCCGCACGTGATGCATACTAATAACAAAAATATAATTGTGTCAGGAGTATCTTTGCATCAAATGTAAACATTAAAAAATGTGTTTTCTCCCGTTTCGTAAAAGTATTAAAATCTACAGCAACTTTTTGGTGGGATTATCGAGTCTGATTATTCCCCACGTGACGGTGGAATGGCGGATAAACGCGTTTCCTCTGGAAAATCTCTCCCTTTAGGGCAAGATTAATTGTTGTCCTAATGAACTGTTCAAAGTAAAAGACCCTCTTAAAACGAGAACATCTAAATTTTCTAGCGACCGAGAAATGACCACCAAAAGTAAAACCCCAACCGACGAAACCGCACGACACGGAAAGCAAAACAGTACGAAAAGAACAAATACTGAAAAGTAGGCTATTTGGAAAGGTGAGAGGACGTTGAATCTCAATTGACATGTCTCCACCCTAACAACTTTTTTTGAGTCGACCGATTTTTCTTTTTTTTGTTTGAGAGGATCGTTTGGGAGGGCACGTGTCGGCTTTCATCCTTTTCATGCACCTTTTGCCGAACGTTGAAGAATTAAGGTTCCACTCTACAGCCTGCGAGAGGCTTAAGGTACATGTGATCCGAAAATACAACTTGCTAAACTTGACCCATTTCGGTTTAATTCATGCATATCTTATCCTAAATTTTCCCTCTTCTTTCGAGAGATTGGATTACTCTCTTTGATGTAGGTCTTGTGTATACGTTAATTGTTCTTGGTTATCTTGTCCTGATATTTTCAAAATTTATTTCTTAGTCCATCTTTTCTCCAGAATTTTTCTTTTCTTTGAAATTTTTTGAAGCTTTGTGCTTATTTCATTTATTAATTGGAGGGTTCAGAATACAAGTGAACCAAGTCCACCTTTTGTAATTTTGGAGTTGGCAGGACAATATAACATGTACCAACCATGTAAAATGTCACTGCAATAATGAACCAAGTCCTAGTTCAGGTAATATCAGATTTATTTATAATTAAAAAAATGTTAACAGGTAGGCCACTACAACGAAATTGAACTTCAAATCTCTGTAATACAAAGAAGATTTTTATCGACTTGGTTGGTTCACTTGTATTCTAAGCTCTTCAATTCATTTATTTCAAAATATTGCATGCGACAGAATAAAAGATCTACTTAAAATGGCAAATAACGTAAAAAAAGAAGCAAGACTGGAGCAATTGAAACAATTTAAAACACTAGGTGACCCGTGCGCAATTCCGCAAAAAAAAAAAAAAAAAAAAAAAAAAAAAAAAAAAAAAAAAAAAAAACCCTCTAAACTTAAAATTTAATACGACAATTTTTATTGGCTTCATTTGCACAACATCGCCATCTACTGCCGTCGTTCTGACAACTTTTCAAAGAGATCAAAGACACGTTCACTTTTACAATTACTACAAAAGTGATACCCTATATTAAAATCAAATACCCAAGGCTACTACTAAACTAAATACTAACGTTATCGCAAAACTACCATAGTATTTTGAAACAATAAAAGTTACAATTAAGGTTTACCGAGCTAAGCCTTGGCTTGAAATGTCGCATTTAAAATTGATTTGAACAACAATGTAACGATTTTGACAGTTGAGCAAAAAATTTAACTTTTTCAAACTTCAATCGCTTATAAGTCGTTTAAACGTGGATTTTCGAGATTCTCGTTACGCGGCGCTAGCGGAGAAACGTTCTAAAGAACGCATTTTTTTTAATCTTTCGAATGAAATCAAAATGGAGACGATACGACAATTTTTTCGCTAGATAGAGTCAATTTTGTGCCCAAAAATTGAAGTTCGAATAAATAACGAACCGACACTTTTTAGAGGGTGGGTCTAATTTTCGTCAATAGCCCGCGGGATAAGCTTCAAAATCATAAATTTTCTTGCAATTCGATAAAGAAATGAGCGAGTTTCGACCGGGTATAGGATTCGGCTTAGAGAAATAATATATGGAGATTTAGACTTAAAATCATGCAATGACATATTAAAAATGGTTAAATCGTGGCAATGAATGTGAAACACATTGTGAAATTTGAATAGACAAAAATTATCAACGTAATTAAATTAAGGATAAATATTTTAAAAACATAAATGACTACCAGAGTCTTATTTGGTACAGCAAGTCGAATGCAATTGACAATATCTGCAAAATTGTCTCAACTTTTGAGTGCCAATACTTCATGTATAACATGACTCTCAGAATTTGAGGTGCTTCACTTTTTATTTCGCTTTTTTCTTTTACATTTCAGTTCACATCTTTTGCGTCACCAAAATCATCTATAATATTAAAATATTAAATTAGAACTGGCAGAGGCGTATTTGGACGTGAGGCCGCCCTGGGCTTTTGAAACTGGCCCTTGAGGTGTTGAATTTCAGAGCTATATAAAAAAAAACTTTTTTATTTACTTACTGGTGTACAAAATTTTATTGAAATGCATCATGGCTTCATTTTAATATTTTAGAAAAAATGAAACAAAATCAATAAATAAATAAATGATAGAATAATTTAAAAAATGGTGTAATGAATACAGTCGAACTCGTTTATAACGAGCTCGGATATAACGAGAACTCGGATTTAACAAGGGAAACGAGAATATTTTGTCCAATCAATGTTAAGTCTACGGAACAGAATTCGTTTTTAACGAGCAAGACCCGGTTTCAACGAACATTTTTTTGTCTCGCAGTCTTTTTTTTCTCATCTTTCTAATCTTATTCCTGTTTTATCTTCTTTTCTTTTTTTCCCCTGCGGTTCAATACTTTTGTATGAAAAATTCCACCAGCATTCCAGTGTTATTAAATAAAGAACAGTATTTAATTCAATTAATTGATGTAATTCTCGCAGCCGATCCGCCCTGCTGTCGAAAAAAAAGAGAAAAAAAAGGTCTTCACTTTGTATGGAAAAAGTGTCGCCCCCCCCCTAATTGTGCCGCCCTGGGCTATATCCCATTAAGCCCATACGTAAATATGGCACTGAGAATTGGTGAGATTGTCAATAATGTCATTTAATTAAATTTCCATTCATACATTTTTGGGTATTGAAATTGTAATTGAATTACTACGTGAGACTTAGCACACGCTTAAAGATCGTTTAATTATTTTTAGTTTATAGAAACTTATTTCTCTTGATGTGATTGAGTATGAGTATGAACCTGGAAAGTTGAATATATACTTACGGCTACGTAAGTGATAGCATACGAAGAAATCAAGTAATTTAGTTTAATATCTTCAGTTTAAAGGGTTTGAACTATTTTCTCATTAGCAACATCTTATAACATTATTTCATGGAAAACTTTAAAAAAAGCAAAAAAATAAAAATAAAGCTTTTTTTGGATGTTAAGACTTAGTCATATTGAATTTCTTTCAAAGATTTAGACCTTTCTTGAATGATATTCAAAATATTTTTACTACTGTAAACAGGAGCTCAACTGTACTGCCCTAGGCAGTACCTGTAAATTTTTCGTTTATCATTTTTTTCTTTTTCTTTCCTCTTTTATTTTTATCATCTATTTTATTTCAGCTTTAATGCCCAAATTTACTTGTTTGATTTTTGATGAGAATAAAACCAGAAAAGAACGTCAAATGAACAACATTCTACAGTACTCTCCCGATTATCTGCGGCATTGGGTATCGCGGATAACGAAAATCACGGATAATCCGAGAAAGCACAAAATAAGGGGTAAAGAAGATAAAAAATGTCTTTTGGCTTCAAAATAATTGCATTACACTTAAAACGTGATACGTACAAACAGTCACGATAGGTACAGCCTAAAAAATTTTTTGTATTCGAGGTTCTCAAGCATCTAAAATCTATAAAGTTAGCGAAGTTTCTACAAGAATAAAGTTAACTAAGATTTTTTCCCCCAGACCGTCGCGGATAATCCTCCCTGCGGATAATCTAGAGTTTACTGTATTGTAGCTCATGGGGATTCAGAACTGCGGTTCCTCAAAACATAAAGCAAAACCTTTGCTCTAAATAAGATGGGTTTCTGCATTCCTTCTGTCAAGTGGAAAACTTCGTACGGGTCAGCTCGTTTTGATGTGTTGATGAAGAGGTTCTTGTAACCCTGAAACACGTATGTGCAATTTATTTTGCAAGTTTCTCCCACACTTAATTTCGGCATAATCGTTGACGATTAATACTTTATCTGATTCTTCTCTCTTCATGCTGATAACTTTTCAAGCGATATGCTCGAGTTAGATATGTATCTACTTCATTAAAAGATATTCTTATTTCGTCAAACGTTTTATAGTACTGAGTAAAAACACTTTCAACAAGGAAATCTGAAAATATTATATTCTTTGTTTCGAAAACTATTTTTTGAATAAAATTCCCGCATTGGTCCAGAACTACGCAATAGAAATAAATTTATCCATGCGAAGAGAAGAAAATATTCATCCAAATATCAAACCATCAAATAATTCGAGTGTTAAATATGAATGTACTAGCTGATGTGCCCGGCGTCGCACGGATTTAAATGCAACATGCCAAATCCAAGAAAATAAATACATGACTTTCAACTAAGCCCAGTAGAATCATATTTCTCAAAGCTATTTTTCGTGACCATGCAGTAGATTAACTGGGTGTGAAGGAGAACGTGAAATGAAACTTAAATGCGTTATTTATTTTATCCGTGTGATTTTCCAAAAAATCAGTTTCTTTCCAACTGTTGCCAATATCAATTCTCTTTTTATTTAACCCAGTATTGATTATTGGCATCGATGAATATAAAAATCCTAAGGGCCGAATTCAAGTGAAACACCATTACAGTCGCTTCGAGGCGATCGCATATTGCAACCGCTACTGTAAGTCGAATTCAAGTGAATTCGTTTCACTTGAATCCAAATTTTGGAATTTGCGATTGCATTGGTGAGTTGCGATCGCCCGTGTTTCACTTGAATTCCTGCCTAAGAAAGCAATAAATTTCATACTTACTCCAGCGAAGCCTAGGTTCAAAATTTTCACCATGATTACTATTAATATTGTTGTTGCATGGCAACCAAATTTTTGCAACAATGCACTGAAAATTTAATTATTTAATGGGGAAATTAAATGAAATTTACTATTTTCCATAATTACTTTTTTAAACTAAGCTTTTTAGAAATAAATTATAGCTTATCCTGCTCTCTGTTACTGTAGCTATCTAACGGTGCAAAAATGGTTAAAATCGGTCCAGTAGTTTGGAAGATTACCCCGGACATACGGTTTCAGAAGTAGTCTTTTATGTATATAGATTATGCTGTAGAAAATCCCTGAAGCTTGAATTTGCACGAGACTTTTCAATCCACGAGACTGTGCAATTTATTTCCATTACTACTTTGAACAATATTTCCGAAAAAACTGATTGATATTTTTAATGATTTTAAGCATAATTGGGGACTTCTTATTGGCTAAATTTTTAATGAATTGAATCTTGCTAATTAAGATTTCTTCTATACTGAATATTCATTAAAATGTTTCCGTTCGCGCATTAAGAAACCGTGTGTAATAACGTTTGCTCCTTTTCTACCCACTTTCATCTCCTTTGACAACGACGATGCCTCGGGAAAATGATTTTGTGTGAAGTCTAAATAGACAAAACAATAAATTGTGCCTTGTTGTGAATAAAAAGAAATTGTGTGTGCTCAAAAAGTTTTAAGTGCGCGTGTCTCCTCACAAAAGACCTCATTTGGAATATGCTGTTCAGTTTTGGTCTCCTTATCTGAAGAAAGATATTAATTTATTGGAAAGGGTACAAAGAAGGGCTACAAGGTTAGTAAATGGATTTTCTAATTTAGACTATGATTCCATACTTAGAATGCTTAATATGTATAGCCTTGGGCAAAGGAGAACCAGAGGGGACATGATTCAGTTATTTAAATTTATTAAAATGAATGATGTTGCAGGGTTAGATTTTTGCACGGAAAGCAGGACAAGGGGTCATTGTTTTAAGATGTTCAAATCTCGGGCTAATCTGGAAATTGTTAAAAATTACTATTTTAGCAGGGTAGTGGGAACTTGGAACAGTTTACCGGAAGAGGCGGTAAGGAGCAATTGAGTAGATAGCTTTAAGAGGGCCATTGATCTTCATTGGGGTCTTTAATTTGACTAGGACCAGCCCAGTTGGGCCCTGAGCCTGTTGCTGGTCGTCACATTTGTATTTGTATTTGTAAAATACAAGTTGTGTAGAAATGAGAGGAGATCTTTGAGTTATTCAAATAAATGCGCTATACCAGGGACCACCAAAGGAGAGACTTGTGGTGCCGCGAAGTATCCATGGTATCAATCTGCATAATATGCTAGTTATAGACTATGGTGCCGTGAGAAAATTCTATAGTTGTGGAAAAACTAACGTAATGTGATTAGGATTTGCAGGTTTGCCAGGGGGTCTGGACATAAGGTCCACGGACAGAAGATCAACGTCCAAAAGATCAGAGGGACGGAAGGTCCGGCGAATATAAGGTCCAACAGAAGAAAAAAAATCAAAGACCAAAATCAAGAACTGTTCGCATATCAAAATGCAATGATAACCGAACAATCACAATGATTGACTCGACAAAAGCTTCTAAACCAGCCTACTCAGTTACTGCTCTCTCCAAAGCCTATCCACTCAAAGGGACGGAAAAGTCATTCCACCCCTTCGCTTTCCTGGATTCAGTCTATTACAGAGCATTGCAATCTAATCTTAAAAATGGACTTTTCTGCCCTAATGGTCAGCAGAGTATCGTTACAGTCCTTAATAACGGTTCTGACCTCCAATTCACGTGTTTCCCGGAGGTCACGTTCGAGGCCTTCTAGCTTGTCCCTGAATAGATCTGAGGTACTGTTACAGGTGTGTGTCTTTAGATTGAGCACTCAAATATATTATGGGAATATCCTTGACATTGCGGAGAAGAGAGAGATAGAGATGTTGGACATTATCACCTCATCGGATAACATCTTTCAAGGGGAAAAAAGAAATTACAATTTTAAATCGGTGGTTTTCAAACTAGAGCTCCGCTGTGCAACTCTGAATGTTACTAAAACAAAATAAAAATTGACTAGATGACCCGTGCGGAATTCCGCAAAAAAAAAAAAAAAAAAAAAAAAAAAAAAAAAATCTCTAAACTTAAAATTTAATACGACAATTTTTATTGGCTTCATTTGTACAACATCGCCATCTACTGCCGTCGTTCTGACAACTTTTCAAAGAGATCAAAGACACGTTCACTTTTACAACTACTACAAAAGTGATACCCTATATTAAAATCAAATACCCAAGGCTACTACTAAACTAAATACTAACGTTATCGCAAAACTACCATAGTATTTTGAAACAATAAAAGTTACAATTAAGGTTTACCGAGATAAGCCTTGGCTTGAAATGTCGCATTTAAAATTGATTTGAGCAACAATGTAACGATTTTGACAGTTGAGCAAAAAATTTAACTTTTTCAAACTTCAATCGCTTATAAGTCGTTTAAACGTAGATTTTCGAGATTCTCGTTACGCGGCGCTAGCGGAGAAACGTTCTAAAGAACGCATTTTTTTTTAATCTTTCGAATGAAATCAAAATGGAGACGATACGACAATTATTTCGCTAAATAGAGTCAATTTTGTGCCCAAAAATTGAAGTTCGAATAAAAAACGAACAGACACTTTTTAGAGGGTGGGTCTAATTTTCGTCAATAGCCCGCGGGATAAGCTTCAAAATCATAAATTTTCTTGCAATTCGATAAAGAAATGAGCGAGTTTCGACCGGGTATAGGATTCGGCTTAGAGAAATAATATATGGAGATAACCTTAAACTCGGAGTTTAAGTTGGAGATTCGTTTGTTTTGGACATCGGTTAAAACAGAAAAATATCGTTTACGTCTTTTTGGGGAATCAAATGAAAAACGGACGTGTTTCTGGCACAGATTGGAATATTTTTGCAAAACTGCTACAAAAGGAACCAAACTCGACTGAGCACCCATTACCCTTCCATGTTACCCTCTTCCCCCCCTAAAAAGAGGTAAACGCATTTTTAAGGTCTTTGCTTAATTTATCAGAGCCACACTGTATATATTTTTTGGCCAATTGTTGCTGTTATTATAATCCCAACAAAAACATAAATGTGAAAAAAGGAGCCAAGTTGGGTTGAAACAACGGTTGGGCAGTTTGAAGCAGCGGTGCCACCGACAAAAGAGTTGAAATCTAACAGGCTCCAAGTTCTATAGCTGTTCTGTTAACTACAGTCGTGAGAGTTATTGAAATGTTCATTAATTTATTTTAACAACATTTCGTTAGTTCCTTTCATATCGGCTTCTTATAACTTGGCAAGTTCATTTCTAACTGACGGAAGTCGGACTTTTTTGAACGTAACTTCGTGACGATTAAAACTTGCCCAGTTCCGAAGCCGATATGAAGAACTAACGAAATGTTATTAAAATAAATTAATGAACATTTCAATAACTCTCACGACTGTAGTTAACAGAACAGCTATAGAACTTGGAGCCTGTTAGATTTCAACTCTTTTGTCGGTGGCACCGCTGCTTCAAACTGCCCAACCGTTGTTTCAACCCAACTTGGCTCCTTTTTTCACATTTATGTTTTGTTGGGATATCATGCATTTTTGAAAAGCCGAAATAACGATTATGCTTTCATTTAGACACAAACTAATACACACATAACATGAGATTTCAGTTACGCTGATAACGCAGATATAACATAGGCCATGCTGCATTCGACATATTTTTAATTTTAATGATTTTACTCGTAATTCAAATAAATAATAGGAGACGCTGCAATTTATGATCAATGACAAAAGAAATAGGTAAAACAAGTAAATTTTCTTCGTGTTTACCCTATATTTTACTTAAAAGAGAAATAGAATATTTTAACTACTTGGTTAATATCTTAAGTCACCACAAGGTGGCATAGTCAATCTCTAGAATTCGAATTATTTATTTCATCTTCATAAACCATCTTAATCTTCCGTCAAGGCAAACTAAGCCTTGAAACAGCTTACAATAAAACATTTGATTTTAAACTAAAGTATTTGATTTTTGGCAACGTTTTACAAGAATTTTGGCGCTTTTGTTTGACGAACCATTTATAAATCACGCCAAGATACTCATAAAAAAAATGCTTTTTTTCTTGCTTTTTTAATGTAGTTTTTGGACTTTTTAGATTTTTCCCACAGTTAGTGTATGGAAATGTACCTTGATGCCAAATTTTAAGATTCTGAGACACTTGGAAGTAGGTAAACATTTTGATGAGTGAGTGTATAATCTAAATAAGAAAATCGCCATATTTTCACTTTTCAAATATTAATGACTTTAAAACTAAAAGAGATATATTCATAAAATTTAGGATTATGGGTGTTCTATGTCACTCTCATTGACTTACAAAATTTAAAGCATGTAGATGAAGTAGTTCTTGAAAAACGGAGGGGTCGAAAGTAGCCCGAAATGGTTCGTGTAAAGATACACTAGCAGATGTGCAGCTCGAACTTGGCTGACACACTGCCGTGTGTCTTGATAAATGCCACTTGGCCTACACCAAGCTCCTTTCGCTTCTCAAGTTTAAAGCAGCAGCTCCAATCAAAGTGAGGCTCCGAATGGAAAGGAGTCCAACTTTAGGCTCGGTACATACAGCATCACCACCTCCGTAGTTTAGACACAATTCTGAAGGGAAGGGAATGTCTCCTGCAGCTTTTCGCCATAACTGTTAGCGAGTGACCACAATATTTTCAATCCAACACATTGAACTGGCATTTACTCCGCATGCACTCGGTATGTCTTTAGAGGCTTTGAACCCGGACCATTCCAATTCTTAGTTCAACGCCTTACCACGAGGATACGAGGCTATCCACGGTCAAATACACCCTCTCCTTCTGTCTGTCTTAAGACAAACTTCGTTAAAGTTTCGAAAAACAGAGGGGAAAATCTGACGTCGACCCCATACTCTTTCCCCTTACGCTTATAAAAAAATCCAAGCTTTGTACTTGCGGTAAGAAAATGGTAAATGTACCTATGTACGCATGTCAGAAGTAATACTTCTGAAAATGCAAAACTTTTTAGACACTTCCTACAATACGCATGTGCAACATGTACAAAAAGCAGTACTATAATATATGGAAGAACTTTAGAAGTAGCAAAATTTCCTTTTAAGTAACTACAACCTTAGTTTTTTGCGAACGGATGCCCAAAATACTTTTGCAGAGATTAACATTCCAAATATCGATTATTTTAACTCTAATTGCATGAGAATGTCGCCAAATATCTCTGATTTTGCCAAATTGACACGAAGCTAAAATTTAGGCTCAAATTTAATTGAAAATTTTTTGGCGAATACAATATTTCTTGTACAAGTAAGGGAAAATGTTTATTGATTAAAATTCAAGGCTTACATGTATTTTAATCTTCGCAATAAGAAACTAATCTAAGCTAAATGGCAATGCGTTATTGTTATTTTTAATGCGAAATAAAAATGTGTCATAGTGCAAAATATTTTTATTCTTCAAATATTACTAAGCGAAAATTAATGCAGGAGTAAAAATAAAAACAAAGTAGATTTCAATTAAAACTAACTACTGATTTCATTGTGAAGTAAAATTGAAGAATCAACTAGGGAAGGAATAACAAGGTATGAGATATGGTCATTTTCAAAAACATAGCCACTATTACTATACTAAACTTTAATGAAGAAAATGGGGTTGTTATAACAACGTGGGGTAGAATCCCAGTTTAAGGTCCGGCGATAAATGAATAAACCTGGCAACCACAGAATTAGCATTGGATGATTGGATTGTTTGGCGACTTTAAGCAAAATGGCAAACACAGAATTATCATTGGATGATTGGATTGTTTGGCGACTTTAAGCAAAATCGCCAAACCCGGACCTTAAACTAGGATTCTACCCAACGTGGAAGGGGTTATTTCGATTATTTGGAATCTGGCGCTGTCCTCAAATTTTTGGCGATGATTATTTTGTTTCAGTCACCGTTTGTTTTCGTTTGCGAGAGAAGGATTTCTTTACGCAAGCATTGGTGATAAAGATTTGACGACAACGGAGAGAGATCGCCAGATTCTCAGTCACCGAAATCGTCTCATGTTATAATGCCCTCCCTCCTTGAGGCAAATAAATGTCAATTTCAATAAACTGAAGAGAATGTAATAAATTGGCGACAATTTGGCGTTGTATCTCTAAGCTTTTTGTCTGCAACTCGGCGATATACGAGTTGGCGACAAAAAATGTCATATGTAATGTCAGTTTGGCAGTATTGCCGATATTTAGTGAGATTCCAGTAGAAACAAAGTAAAAAGTCAATATATTTTGCAAAATGAATCTCTAAGGAAGAATTTCTTGTATTGGTTCACAGAAAATAAGTGGTTGAATGTAATTTAAATTTTTTTTGCTCACTTTGAGGCATTATTCTATACCGTATTTTGTTCACTCACATACAGTACTTTTTGGTTAATGCAATTCAGATATCAACCACTTACAAAAGCATTCATTTTTATAAACGTTTGAAAGTGAATCTATATATATAAAAATGAATGTTGGTAAATGTGTATATGTGTATGTGTGTGTGTTCCCTAAGATCTCAGAAACTACCCGGGAGATTTGGCTGAAATTTTCACCGTTTGTTCCTTTTGGTACTGGGAAGGTTTAGAGACCAGTTTCAACAAAATCCGATGGGTAGTTATTTTATAATTTCAATTTTAGTCCTGATTCTGTCTTTGTAATTTCAATTTTAAACTCCATTTTCGAAGGCTTTCATCAATCCAATCGAGTATTTAGTGTATCAACTCAACTCTCTGACAGATAGTTGGAATTGCTTGCTACCGTAAATTTGGCGATCTTTTAAATCGCGCCAAGAGCCCTCAATAATGGAAGTTTTCCCAATAACTATCTCAAGTATAAAGGATAAAAAAGGTATTTGATTAACAGATTAATCTTTTTTTAAAAACAAATGAGATTCAGTTTCATATTTCGGAACTCCTTTAGATTTGTAGAGGCTTAGATGTCATGCATTATTTTCCAGACGAACTCTATTTTGTTCTTTATACCTATTGCTGTTTTCAATCAAAGTATGTTACTATATTTTCTCGCCAAACATCCAATCAATAGTTCGTTTTCATGTCCATACTATTTGCTATGATATACCGCAATGTTGGAAATTATTTTAACGCCTTACGGAATAATGTACATTTAGCGCCAAATATAATATTCAAATTGATTTCAGATTGCCAAGAAGTAATTGATCAGTGCATTTTTACAGCGTAATTTTTCATATGTAAATTTTTCTTTATTATTGTTCACCGCTTTTTTTTTTAAATTTAAGGGAGCAGTTGAGGTCTACTTTTTTGAATTGATCAGTGCATTTTTACAACATAACTGTACATCTGTATTTTTTTTTTGTTCACCATGCTTTTTATCTGAACTTAAGGGAGTAATTGATGGTCTGCTTTTGTGGATACATTTTTGTACATTTTTCTTTATTATTGTTCACCGTGCTTTTTTTTTCTTTTTTTTAAATAAAAGGAGCAATTGATGGTCTACTTTTTTGGATTGATCAGTGCATTTTTACAACGTTACTGTACATATGTACATTTTTCTTTATTATTGTTCACCGTGTTTTTTTTTTGAAATAAAAAGAGTATTTGATAGTCTACTTTTTTGGATTGATCAGTGCATTTTTACAACGTTAATTGTACATATGTACATTTTTCTTTATTATTGTTCACCGTGCTTTTTTTTTCTTATTTTTTTTTGAAATAAAAGGAGCAATTGATGGTCTACTTTTCTGGATTGATCAGTGCATTTTTACAACGTAATTGTACATACGTTAATTTTTCTTTATTGTTTTTTTTTTTTTTTTTTGAATTTAAAGGAACAATTGATGGTCTACTTTTGTAAATATGTATATTTC
The DNA here is from genome assembly GCA_038373865.1 of Uloborus plumipes. Classification (NCBI taxonomy): domain Eukaryota; kingdom Metazoa; phylum Arthropoda; class Arachnida; order Araneae; family Uloboridae; genus Uloborus; species Uloborus plumipes. Next base: position 3,436 of record JAXGGA010005346.1, on the reverse strand, counting down.
TCTTTATTACTGTTCACCGTGTTTTTTTTTTTTTCCTTTTTCTTCTTTTTTTTTTTGAAGGAGCAATTGATGCTCTACTTTTTTGGAATGTCCAGTGCATTTTTAGAACATAATTGTAAATGTGTACATTTCTCTTAATTTTTGTTCACCGTGCTTTTTTTATAACTTTAAAGTAGCTATTTGTGGTCCAGTCACATTCTATTGTAAATATGTCAATTTCATTTTATTACTATTCAATGCTCTCTCTCTCTCCTTTTTAATTAATTTAAAAGAGCTATTCATGGTCCAGTCACATTATACATTTTATGTGTCTCTAAATTTTATTTTCAAAACGAAGATCTCTTTTCACGATTTGTGGAGAGCTTCTTCGTCTTGATGTGTAAATAAAATTCCTATCTAAAATCAAATTATGTGTGAAGTTTTTCATTGCTCAGTATTTTTTAATTTTTATAAAAATAATTGGCGGCCCTTTGCTTCATTTAGAATTCTTAAAATCTTTCATGCCTATTTTCAACAACGCTTTATAGATTTTTACATCCAAAACACCATGTGGAGACAAAATATACATCTAGGCAGAACAACGTCTGCCGGGTTCTGCTAGTTGCTTATAAATATGATGTGTCAAAAATATTTTAAGCACGAGAAAGTCTTCTAGAGGTTAATTTCACAAAAAGTGACAAATTTAAAGTTGCTTCCTTTTGAGTCTCTTTCTGAATATCGCCTACGTCGCCAAAATGACATCAAATTTGGCTTTTTTTCGACGCTAAATTTTGCGAAAACTTAGCGACATATCGCCAAGGCGGTGACATAAAAAAGGGGAAAGATACTGTCAGGTGGTTTATAATTTATGATATTATTTCAGACAAAAAAAAGTATAAAGAACCTTTTTGGAACATTAGAATGCAACCAAAAAGGGAGGTGCAGAACTATTAGACATCATAGACCCGAAATACGAAGTTTCAATTTTCTACGGCATCATACCACTATTAGTTATGCGAAATACATGCATGAAAATGCATACTTACAGATAAAGGTCACAAGAAATCTGGTGATAACTAACCCGTATGCTCCATCCTAACGTTCGAAAGTACATATATACATTCGGAGTCGAAAAAACTATTCAACATTCATTTGGGGGTGAGTAAAATGGGCGCAAAAATTGAATGTTTTTCTTCAAATAAATTACTTCTTTTACTTGGTACACGGAAATAAGATATATGCCATACTGTAAATGAAACTTATCTTGTTTAAATAGTGATAAAGAACTGCCATATCAACATTTTAATCTCATGCCAAGATGTGAACAATATTTTGAAACCTACTAACCTTGCTACGATATTTATAATTTACCACGAAGACCTTGCCACTGAATGTTGTGACTGACATTTGTAAATCTTTGGGTAATCTTGCAGCAGTATATATTGCTGACCAAATGCATGAGGCAAAAATAGACTACGGAAATTGTAAACATTGGAATTTGAAGAACAGAAAAAGAACAACGAACACAAAACTGTTAGAAGCGAAGTTTACGAAAAGTTGATTTTTACTTTTTTCATCTCATGCAGATACCCTCGTCTTACTATTAGGAAGTTTGCTAATTCCACTTCATCCGTGGTCAAGGTACCTTTTCCTTTGGTTGCATTCTAATTTCCCAACATACGTTTTTATATATTTTTTGTGGAAAATTGATATTAACTTCAGTCAGGTTTGTCTTTAACTAATCAGGGCCTCTGGGAACATTAGCCAATGAGGCCCCTATGACCTTGAAAAAGCAACTATTTTGTTAGAATAGACAAAGAAAGTAGATAAGCGAGGTTCGACATTCACTCACATGAAATGAGTAGATCAAGGGTCTTCAACCAACTGCCCGCGGGAAACATATAACTGAAAAAAAAAAAAAAAATTGCTAATAGGCCGTTTCACCATTTCTAAAGAACACTAATTCCAAAAAAAATCACACAAACCATCACTAAGCACCTGATTAGAAAAAAAAAAACAACAACAACCGTGGGTCTTTTTGTCTAATATTCTACTTCGTTTTGGTGTTGAAATAATAAGTCAATGTCTGGAGCTGGGGGCCCCAAAGATTACGGTGCGCAGACGCTCCGTGAGACAGAGGGGTCCGATTTCAGTGCACATTCAAGTGATGTCAAAAATTTGGCTACCACTTTGGCAATATATCGCCAAACTTGTTTAAGAAAATTTTTTGTCTCAATTGACGATATATGGTCAAGCTTTTCTTGACATGAAATAACAAAGGATCGAAAATTAGGCCCTCGCAGTTTTCGCTAGATGAATTAAAAATTCGCTCTCGAATTTATCTTTCTCTTATACTACTTTCGTTGCATGCAGAAATTTCACCTACTCGCCAAAAAAGTTAACTGATCGAAAGATTGAATCATAGTTGGCAGGTTGATGATACATTTTTATCACAAAATTATTACGAAGTTGATGTCTGAAAGCTATAACTGAACACGTGTGTCAAATTATTGGCGCAAAATTGTTTATTTGAACAAGTCTCGGAATTATTTCATCTTAGTCCAGGCTAGTGTCCATTGAAATGTCATCAAACCTAAAATTTTTACATATATGACATTTTTTGGTGGTTTCTATATGAATTTGACCTGCTGATTCCGAATCCGTTGAGTGCCAGACGCTAAACCTTGAGCATTTTTGTCAAAATGGCGAAATCCAATATGGCTGCTGTAAAAGGTACGAAGCAAATTAATGGAATCGTGCGTGCAATGAAACATTTTTTACACTTAAAAATGATTGTACTCTTTAGTCAAAATATAATTCTATTGAAAATTAATATTTAGGAAAAGTATACGAATAAAAAAATTATCAAAATGGTAAAATTCAAGATGTGAGCCTAAAAAGTTATACGGTTCGATTTTCAGGTATAAATCATTTTTTAAACCGTAATTTACATGAAAATAGAATGTTTTAACAAAGATAAACGTTTAAAATTCTATGCAGGGAGCATAAAAAATGTGATTTAGCCTAAAAATAACACTGTAAAAATATTTAGAAACATTCCAAACTTAAGTTTCGGGATTTTGCCGGCTTAAACCAATATCTTGCAAGAAACAAGTTCCTTTTGCGAAAAAGTTTCCCACATTGATACAAGTTGCATGAATGCGAACTTGTTGCATGAATGCGAACTTCTCACTGGTGTGAAACGTATTTTTAGCTACCAGTTGGAAGGTATATCTAACGTGTTTGTTTAGTGTTTCGCCTTCAGCTCGATAATGGATTGTCCAGATTGACTTCTTCCAAGTAAGTGTATGTACAATCTCTCGATATTGTAGTTTTGGATGAATTGCAAACAAATTAGCGGCTCAGCTATTTGCTTGACATTTCTGCCTTAGCAGTAGCCATATTTATTAAACTGCTTCAAGAGCTTTCCTGGTAAGCCAGAAAGGTGCCGAACTGC